>PVIH01004803.1:0-133934 GCA_004025045.1 Sigmodon hispidus
AGGGAGGGGAGGGAGGAAAGAAAAGAGTTGAAGCCTGGGGATAGTGGCACATGCCTTTATTCCCAGCACTCAGGAGAGATGCAGGTGGATCTCGGAGTTGGCGGCAAGTCCCAGGACAGCCAGGGATACACAGAGAAAACTTTTCTCAAAAAAACCCAAAACCAACCAAACAAACAAAAACTCAAAACAAAAAAAGAGCTGGAGAGCCTGCAGCAACTATAGGGTCTGAGGATGTGGCTCAGTGGTAGAGAGCTTGCCTCATTAGCATATCCTCATGTAGCAGCACAGCCTGTGTCATAGTACTCAGAGATAGGAATGAGAAGATGACAAGTTCAATGCCATCTTCAGCTGCATTGAAATTTGAAGTCAGCCTGGTCTACAGTTGGATTCCAGACATCATAGGTTACAGGACACCTTAAGCCTGTAATTTCAACCCAGGAAGGAGGCTGAAGCAGGGAACTAACAGTTCAAAACCAGCCTGAGCAACTTAGATCCAGTCTCAAATTTTTAATAAGTAGAAAGAGGTCTGGGGATGTGTTTCAGTGGCAGAGTACTTATCTAGCATTAAGGAGCACTGGGTTCAATCCCCGAATCACCAAAAAGAATCAGAGGAACTAGGTGAGGACATGTGGCCATAGCAAGAAGATCAAGAGCAGAAAGGCAATAAAGTGGATGAGTTTTGGGAGGGAAACAGTCCTGTGCCCAGCCACACTTGGGGGACCTGAAAAACTACCTGTGAGTGGCCCCACCCTCCTGAGAGGCTGATGTCATTCTCTCCAGGTGGGGACTGGGAATTGCATTTTATCACGACTCCTTGGGCGGTTCTGATGGGCAGCCAGCCAAGGACCTTGGCGCCAGATCATGCAAAGCCTGAGATGATTTCTTTTTTCTTTATTTTAGGAGCAATTGAAACTACTGAAGAGTCTTTAAGCGGGGTGGATGAGAGGCACCAAACTGGCTTAGCCACTCTCTGATCCTTCTGGATGGATATGGAAAGTGGACTTCTGGGCCAGCATGACTGACTGTGGGGATGACGATCAAAGAGTTTGGATGGTTATCAATGAAAAAGACCATGGTGGTCTTGGCCAAGATGGTGCCCATGTGAAAAATGGAGGGATGGGTTATAGGGCTTGCAGCAAAAAGTGGAGGGTGGGTCCTGGCAGCCATAGCAAACCTAGTGTTAGAAGGCTAGGAAACCTTGTTCTCAGCCACCTCCTCTGGGCACTTGGGTCCATGTCCATCTGGCTGTGCTGTGGGACACATTCTAAAGTAATAAGAGATTTTCCTACCACCTCTTGACAAGCATATCATCTAATGACACTGAATTTATTCATAGGCATACATGAAAGAGGGACTGAGAGATGGTTCAGTTGGTGAAGTGGTTGCCTTGCATAGGAGGACCTGAGTTCAATCCCCAGAATTTATGGGTTTTGTTTGTTTGATAATGCTTTAAATACTGGTGCATCCTTGCAATGCCAGTGTTGGGCAGGCAGAAACAGGTGGGTCCCTGGAGCTCTCTGGACATCCAGGCCACCTACTTGAAAGGTTCCAATTCAGCAAGAGACCTTGCCTCAGAGCCAGTGAGATCAAAACCAAAGTGGAAAACAGGAGCAACAGCAGAGGCTGTCTTCTGGCCTCATGTACAAACACCAGCAAGAACTCACACACATTCTCACATACAGAGAACATTAAGGAGCAGGGGAAGAGGTGACCCATGTCATCTTGTCATAGAAGACTTGGAGAACTGAGAACACCTATTCTGGAGGAAGCATATTTCATATCCAAAGGATATCAAATAAACTTCTGGAGCAAAAAAAACATTCTGGACCCAAAATACTGGGATTACTTCAAGAAGAGAAAGCATACAAGAACAAAAGGGGGATTGGTGTGTCCTGTGGCGTCCAGGAGTTCCAGAAGCAGATCTTAACTTGCAAGCTGTGAGATTGTTCCTTAGCAGGCTTATTCATCTCTGAGAGCAGAGATAATAACAGTTTCTCCCTTTAAATGAGTTCAGGAGGTTCTGCGCGTGGCCAGCAAACTGCTCTAAAGGCAGCGATGGTAATTACTGTCATTACTACTGATAACACTGCTAAGTAGAGGCCATTTTCTCCTGCCCTAAGTAAAGTCAAGCTAATGTATAGTGTGAGACTTAGGTCTTTACCCATCCTCTTGAGTTCTTTGCCAAGCCCTGGATACCCAGTTCTGATAATATCACCCACTTGGGTGACCGCCCATGATCATACTAACTGGTTTTTCTTCTCCAAACCACTGCTAGCTAGCATTTGTCCACAGTAACCAGGACAAAAATTATTTAACTCATGTGCCCTTCCACAGAGATGCCCACAGGGCTGGATAACACCTCAGCTCACCATCTTGTTCTCCAGTGACTGTGACTCCCTGTGGTCCTTCTGATGCCCTAGAGCCACGAGTTCCCACCCTCATATCTGCGAATCCCACTGCTTCCCCAGTGCAGGAAAGACCAACTTACTGTTACTACTGTTCCAACACAGAGTTAACCCATGCATTCCCCTGTTATAGATGAGATGGGAAGTCCTTTACTCTTTCAGGCTACACCAGCTTGATGGCTCCCCATTCATCAGTGGTAGTCATGTTAATCTATCTAAGGCATCCTTCTGGCCATTGTTCCTTAAATGAACACAACTGGTATAAAAACACAGAGCATGTAATGAGATTTTTGTTTATTTTCATATAAATAACGCACATTTTGATACATAGCCTTTTGTTATTGTTCTGTGTGTGAGTGTGCGTTCTCTCTCTCTCTCTCTCTCTCTCTCTCTCTCTCTCTCTCTGTGTGTGTGTGTGTGTGTGTGTGTGTGTGTGTGTGTGTGCTTGTAGTGAGGTGGTTATATAAATGCCATAGCAAACATGGGGAGGTCAGAAGTCAACTTTCTACCATGGATTTTGAGGATTCAATTCAGGGTGCCAGGATTTCACAGTAATCAGCCATTTCACTGTCCCTCACATATAGTTTTCATAATCTGCATGTGTGTGTTCATTTGTGTACAAGCAGCTCCTGTATGTGTGAAGGTCAGAGGACCTCAAATGCATTTGACTTCCTTCTTTCCCTTCGTCCCTCTGCTCAGGACTAGGATTGCAAGAACACTGCATTTGAGCTGCTTTTGTTGTTGTTTGTTTGTTTCTTATCAAGCTACCACTGCATCCCAATAATAATAATTTTAAAAAAGATTCAGTAATGCAAGCCTATGGTAGCACACCTTTCCCCATGAACCATCTTGACAGCCTAAACTGTGTTCTTCTTAATGCTATAAAATACTCTGCAGAATGTCTGAAGGATATTATGGGTACCTTCCCCACAAGTGTGGCTACTGGGAGAATAAAGGGCCTTCCAAGTCCATGTCCAGCCCACGATACTCCAAGCTTCTCTGAGATGGAATCCAGCAGCCCTGGAGTATGTACACTTGGACTCAGCACCCTCTGACTAGATGATAATCACCTTAGAAGACAGGAAATCCCCCTCCAGGCTTCTCATAGCAGACAAGCTGCTTAGTAATATTCACTAAGACTGAAGTGGACAAGTCTATCTCTCTCAGCCTCACATCTCATCAAGCAAACCACAAAACATCTCAAGATATTTCCTCAGCTATCTACAGATCACCTGCTCTCACCCCCAGAGCAGCCAATGATGGTCATGGGACCCTCACTGAAGATGAAGCGACCCTGTCAGGCACTGAATTGGCGGTCACTGTCTAAGGCTGAGTGTGGGGCTCGGATGAGAAGAAGAGTGTTTGGAGACTCACAGGTGTGTGTGTGGCTTAGTTCTCATTAAAAGTGTCTTCAAAAATATAAACAAGCAACATAAAAATCTGAAGTATAAAATGGAGCTGGTGAGATGACTCTATATAAGGGGTCAAAGTGCTTGTGACCCAAGCCTGGCTTACGTGAGTGTGATCCCCAGAACCTATGACAGAGAGCGCCAACTCCAAGTTTTTCTCTGCTATATGGAGACATGTATGTGCCTTCTCACACATACACACACACACACAAATACTTAATAATAAATTATTTAAAGTGTGAAATAATCAAAATACATTCCAGGAATTATCAAATGTATCAAATTAATGCAAATGTTATTTTAAATATGTGCAAAAAGTATCCATTCCAGATCTCATTAGAAAAACATCTTCCTAAAGGCAGTCAGCCTGACACTAAGATGTTTGCCAAACCTGAAGATCACCTGTGATTATTAGTTACTTTAATTAAAAAAAAAAAAAAACTGTTTTAGAGTTTAAAAAACATTAACTTTTATTTGACCCACACAGCAGTATCTGGAAACTATAGGTTAATGTACTGTTTGCAATTTTTTTTCAAATGCCAACCAAAGAAGATCCATAACCAGGACCATAGACGTTTTATTTTAGAATCAGTCTGGGCACCAACAGAAATGTATAACACTTGGTGGCAAGTTCATTAATTCAAAATAATGAGATCATTTCATGTCATATTTACTTAGTAAAATGTTTAAAAATACTTTTGTTTTCAAGAAAGACAAAGTCACAAGATGAGTTCATGACAGCACCTCAGAAGGAAAACTTAGGAGCCAGAAAAATGGCTTGGTGGGTCAAGGTACTTACAAGCAAGCCAGACCGAAAGACCTGAGTCCAGTCTTCAGTAACCACCAACTGTTTTCTTCTGACCTCCACACATGTACGCCATGGCATGTGCACGTGCCAACACACACACACACACACACACACACACACACACACACACACACACTAAATACAGTAACATTTTTTAAAAGGAAGAAAAAAAAACTTACACAAGGGACTGTGCTACTGGGGAAAGCGGGAAATCATTTTAGTCTGTGAGCAGTTTGCAGAAAGGAGCCAAGCTGTGCACTCCCATCGTGTGTCATAACTGTGATTTTGCATCCCAGATTTCTAAGGATAGTATTAATATCACACTGGTGACTCCTCTCTCAGCTCTGAACCCTAAGTCCTAGGAAGCTTCTAAAGCTGGTGCAGTCAAGCCTGGCAAGAATCGAACAGCCAAGTTTGGCAGTGGAGGTGCAGGCCTTTAAACCCAGCACTCAGGAGGTAGAAGCAGGCCAGTCTCCCAACTTGAGGGCAGCCTGGTCTACAGATCAAATTCCAGGATAGCCAGGGCTACAAAGAAACCATGTCTAGAAGAAAACAAAAAAGAACCGCACAGCCTTCTCTTCCCTAGAGCCCTCAGCTCCCGTGGAACAGAAGCCTGGATGCCCAAGGAAGGTGAGGGTCCGGGAGCGGGTTGTTAAGCAATGGAATATCTCAGTTAGGAAGAGGAAGGACCATCTACTTGGTTTCTTTCCAGCCTCCCTCCTCCTACATCCTGCACCAAGATGAGCCAGCTTCTCTAGAGCCCAGCAGCTGTGTCTGAAAGTCCCCAGATGCTCTAGGGAAAGGGACCCACTCTTTGAGAGTGTTTTTCCCAACATTCCTCTGCCAGAATACTAGATACATAACATACGCCACAAGAGTCCCTCGACCCATGAGGTAGGAAGCCCACTGACCATGTCCTGGGATCTGAGTCCAGAAGGAAGTCTAAGTCTGCTACCAACTTACTGTGCCACCTTGGACACCTCACACCACCTCTCTAGGTCTGGGCTCAGCTCTCAAAAACAGAGCTTTCTAAATTTTTTTCTGTGTCAATATTCTCCTACTTTGCCCATGCAAGTGAATGCAGAGAGCGTACGCCCTTTGCAGGCGTCTTTCCCCAGGTTGGCTGGCCTGGAGGATTCCAAGCGACTCTAAAATCCAGAGGTCCTCTGTTGTCATCACCATCTGTCACAGCACCAGCCTCACTTGGGGTGTCGGGTTACTAGAGACCATTCTGGCTGGTGGCAGCCCTGCCTCTTTGCTCTGATATTTTTAGAGTCCTCCTGGGCCTGACCCTAACAAGAGTCAGATGTGTTCAATTCCTGACTCTGCCAAAGGCCTGCCTGCATAGCACCTAAATCATGCTCTTAGGGCAGGCAACAGCTGCAAGGAGTAATACTGCACCTTGCCAGCGACAGGGTGAGGAAGGGGCATCTCCTCTTCCCTCCCGCACAGGTACCCCATCCCTTCCCAGGCTCAGACTTCTGTTCTTTCTAGCACATAGGAGCACACGTTCCTGCCCAGCCTCTCTCTGCCAACCTTTGGCTCATTCTTCTAAGCGAGTTTTGCTCCCCAGTTCCAGAACATGGACCTAAGCCACCTTTGTGTCTTGGTGTCCAGCTCCACTTGAGCCACCCCTGTTCCACCTTAGCTTTGGAGACCTGTGTCAGAGACCCACTTGAGGACAGACTTGGGCATCAACCACATATCGCAACACACATGTATACAATTAGCTGCCCGTTCCCAGGAGGTGGCTCAGCTCCCGTCGGGTGTTAATGCCCCCCACCTCCGGTCAGCCTAAGTCCCAAGCCTTCTCACGTGGTCTGGAGAGGTATTTATATAGTTCTGTCTCAGCAGACTTCCTTCCCTGTACTGTCCGTTGGACTTAAGTTCACTGTGACAAAGAACTGCCTTCCAGTTGTACCTCAGGGATGAGCAGGGAGGCTCTGGGAAATGGAGGCCACAGGCAGCAGAGTGTTGCTCTGTACCTGCGCATAAACAAAATCTCTGGCAAACTGGCCCTCCCTTCCCTATTCTGAAGATAAGACAAAGGGAGATTAAAAAAAAAAATCTAGATGCCATTGCCAGTAAGTAAATGTGTATGTGTGTGTGAGAGAGTGCAACTGGGGTATGCGTTCTGTATTTACAATTAAATTCTCCCTGGGGCAGTGTCGGCTTGAGAGGGGGCCTCCCCTGTAGGTGAGGCAGCACCACCCATGCTAACATCTTCTTAGGACTGTTTTGCCCAGCCTTGCTCTCCCCTCCCCCTCTCTGCTGGCTCCCTCCCCAGCTTCCCACACAAACACCCTTGCCCAGATTGCAGGCCAGCCTCAGCTTCTGCATTTGAGGGACAGAGAAGGCTCTGGGCTGTGTGACCTGCGCTTTCTGCCTCACAGTCTGACTCCTCAGTTCCTGCCTGCGGGGGTGGTGGTGGTAAGGATCCACAAAACCCCTTGGAGGAAAAACAGGTTGGGCACCTTCTGGCCACCCTTAAAGCCTTCCTAGGCTGTGGGCTGGGCATCTATCTGCCCACATACCTTGTTGGGGACCCACTCTTAAAGGGTCTCTTCCCACTTCTGCAGCCCACGGAGATATATCCTGGTTGGAATGAGGGAAGACCTAGGGAGACAGGGATTAGTTCTGGCTCAGCAGCCTTGAGTACCTAAATTGGCCAGGTTTCTCTACCTTCAAGAGAAGGGTGTGCCGTCCTGGGGACAGCCCAGGATACTGCTCTCTGGGAGGAAGAAAAGAGTCTTGTGGAGCCCACAGCATACCCCCATGGAATTCCACATCCTCTTCCGTTGGGTCTCCCCTGTAACCTGCATGGGTCCGACTGATGGACCCTCTACTCTTACTTGAAAGTGACATTCCAGGGAGAGGTGAGCAGACTCCATGGATTTTAGGATTTCTCTCTGATTCTGAATGACCAAGCAGAGGTGGATAGAGGTGTCTCTTATACCTTTCACTGTGGTAAAATACACATACTATTTGTAATTTAAACCATTTTAATTGTACAAGCCCATGGCCCGAAATGAACCAGCAATGTGGAGTAACCCTCACCACTAACTATACTCAAAACTTTCCATTGTTCTCAGCCAAAATTGTACCTGTTAAAAATCACTAAATCCCACTCATTTCCATTTCCCTGGCAACCACCACTACCCACTAGTCTGCTTGAAGTTGTAGATTCAAGGTGTCTCCTAAGAGTGGGGTTCTCCTTGAGGCTAGAAGTTCAGTCCTTGTCCAAGCACAACGAGAACATTCAGTTATACCTCTTCTTTGTGCAGAATCATGGGTGGCATACCTCCTTTCCTTTAAAACCCTCAGATCTGCCACAGTAGGTAAGAGCAGGCAGGGAGTCATCCTTGGAGCTTCCTCCCAGGCTGGGACACCGTTAAGAACCCAAAGAAGCTGCCCCCCGCCGCTGTGGGGCGCCAAGGAGCCCAGGTCCAAAGAAGCAAGCAGCCCACGGGGACCCACGGACAGCGGACAGCGTGTAGGCGCAGCAGATCCTGCTGGATTAGCACCCCCCGGGATCTGACGCTGAGTACCCCAGGCGACGAGTGGGCTGGCTACCCTGGATTTTCAGAGCATTGGGCCAGAGGTGACCGAGAGGGGAACCGCCCTGACTCTTCTCCAAACTTTTCCCGCCCGCTTGGACTCAAATGGCGACGGATACCACCCAGGGCTGGCACGGTGGACTTGGGGGCCTGAGAAAGGAGGCCTGCGCCTCCGGGGTCTGGAGAAAGAGCACCCCGGCTGCGGCACAGACCGCACCCGGCCCCTCCCTGTCACCCACGGGTCCCCGGGCCTGTCCCGGTGCCTAAAGAGGACGGTCTGCTCCCCTGCCAACCCAGAACCCCGACATCACTGCTGTCCCGGGGCGAGCCCCCAACTCACCGGGCGCGGGCGTCTGGACGCAGTGGCGGGCTGCGCGCGGGGTGAGGCGCCGGCTGTTTTGAAGCTCGGGGTTGGGACGGATCGACCTCCTCCGCCCTCCTGGCCGACGAGCCTCCTCCCCGCCGCCCTCTCCGGAGCCCGCCTCCCAGGCCGTGATGTCAGGAGCCGCCGATCCAGGGGGCGGGACCGCGGGAGGCCGCCCGGGACCCCCAGTACCCGCGACAGTCCGGCAACAGTTCACAAAGTTCAAGGGAGCCAGATCGCTCTCGGTCATATCTCTGTCTCCCCTCTTTTGGCTGCAGGGTTACGACCTTGTGATTCCCACTTCCTTCCTAACACCCCTCTCTGTTTCTCTTACTTATTGAGCTAGTTGTTAATGCCTCCTGCCTCGGTTTCCTCAGATGGAAATGGAAAGCATGGTAGGAACTTTGCTCTGAGGCCTAAAAGCAATGCTTACACAGTGGATCCTGGAGACACTGCAGAGCTGTAACTGAAAAATCAAGAGTTCCTTCCCTAAGATAAGACCACAATCAGGACCAGTTTTAAGATTTCACCAAGTTGGCTCAGAGGATAAGAACACTGAGTGCTCTTCTGGAGGACCCAGAATCAAGTCCCAGCTGCTGCTCACAATCATCTGTAACTCCAGTTCCTGAGGGTTCAGACACCTTCACACGGACATGCATGTAGGCACACCAATGCACAGAATACAAATAAATAAATTATTATTATTAATAATAATAATAATAAAAGATTCCTCCAAGTCTGACCAGGCTGTAAATCCCAGCTATTGAGAAGTTTGTGGTAGAGAAACCAAGTTCAAGGCCCTGGGTGGACCACACAATAAATTCAGAGCCAGTCCTTGATACTTAATAAGACTCTGGCTCAAAAAAATTGAAAAGTAGGCCAGGGATGGGATTCCAAAGTCTCATGCTTGCCCAGCACATGGGTCCACCCCAGCAACCCATTCTCCAGATTCTCTGTGCAACCTCCCCAAACTAATACACACACACACCCTCACACAAATCATCCCCAAAGTCCTGAAAATCATCAAAAGACCCATAAATACCTTTTTTTCTTTGCTTCAGCTTTTCACTTGGATAGTCCAGGAGGATCTGGTAGTAAGCCAAGTACCTGAGCCCCATTCTGTGTGTTAAAGAGAGTGGTTTAAAATTGAAGACATTCAGACACAGGGCCCAGCATATTACAGCATCGTTTAAGACTTCTGATTCCACAGGTTTGTGTTCCTTGTACAAACCAAAAATAAAAGGCTGGCTTGTGACTCTAACAACAAATGGGCACTTACACACTGTTGTGTGGTCTCCACTGGGCACGGTGTTCTTTCTTTCTCTTTTTCTTTTAATACACATTTTTAAAGCTCTCTCTCTCTCTCTCTCTCTCTCTCTCTCTCTGAGTGTATGTGTGTGTGTTCACATATATGGAGGTAACAGGACAACTTTGTAGAGGTGATTTTCTCCTCCTTTATGTTGTCTTTAGCGCCATCAGGCTCAGTGGTAAGTGTCTTTCCCTACTGAGCCGTTTTGCTGGTTAACTTATTTCTCCCCACTTTCAATATTTTTATTACATTTGCTTACTTATCCACTTGTGTGGATAGATAGCACACATGGAGATCTGAGAGAACCATATGATCCTGGGTATAGAACTTGGGTCCTCACACTTGGTGGCAAGCACCCTTAACCTGCTGCTGTGCTTGGTGGCAAGCACCCTTAACCTGCTGCTGTGATAAACACCAGGGCCAAAGACAACTTAGAGAGGAACGTCTGATTTCACCAGACACTTCAGGGAACAGTGAAGTGGGATTGTGTTCTGTTCTATTGTAATTAATTGCCCCGCCTACGTGGTTAATTAAAAAAAACCCACTGATTGGCTAAAGGCAGACAGGAAGTGTGGGTGGGGCTACCAGACTAAGAAAACTCTGGAGCATCTTAGAGCAGAGCGGGGATGCAACAATGAGATGGCAACAGACACAGAGGAAAGAAGTTGAAATGCTGCTCTGAGAAAAGGTATTGAGCCGCATGACTGAACAGGATAAGAAAAATGGGTTAGTTTAAGAGCAAGAGCTAGCAATATGCCTGGGTCCTAGGTTGATCAGGGTAAAATTAATATAAGCCTGTGTATGATTAGTTGAGGCTAAGCAGGGCTAAGAGTGGGTCTGAAACTCTGAGCTAGACCAGAAAGTCTGGACCAGAAACCTAATACAACAGAATAGTTCATCATCAAGGGACAGAGGAGTTCAGGGTGGGAACCTGGGGGCAGGAACTGATGCAGAGATTGTGGAGAAACCCTGCTTACTGGATTGCTTGGCTATCTTATATAGCCCAGGTCTGCGTGCCCAGAGATGGTACTGCCCACAGTAGTGGTCAAGAAAATACCCCACCAACATGCCTGCAGACCTATCTGATGGAGGCAATTGTTCACCTGTCATTCCCTCTTCCCAGTTGTATCTGGGTTTGTGTCAAGTTGTCGGCTGAGCTAACTATGACAGCCATCTTGCCAGCCCCTAATTCATTTTATTTATTTATTATTTTTTGAGACAAGGTCTTGCTATATATCCCAGGCTGCCCTTAAACATTCAACCCTCCTGCCTCTCAACCTTCCAAGTGCTAGGAAAATACCACTAGCCCTACCATCCTAAGCCAGGTTGCTATGCTTCAGTGCTCATGAGTATCATTTTTAAAATCTTGTTGCAGAGCTCTGTAGAGAGAAGCTCTCACTGAGTCTCAGTTAGAAATCTCTTGGGGGAAATGAGACCCCATATCCAAAGGGTCACTCCCTCGTGTCTCCAGCTGATGCAGTTGGCCTAGGATCTCACTTGCATGAGCAAAGAAAATGAACTCATTCCCCAAGTAAGAGAATTTTTCTCTGCACAAGGAATAGCAGGCAATGCTTCCAGCTGAGGCCTGTCTATTCCATCATCTGAAAAACTGAAAACCCAAAGAGTTTTGCCAGAAGATGGCTACTATCATTTCACAAGCATTAGCCATGTGCAAACATTAGCTTATTGTTATTGAGACAAAGTTTCATGTAGCCCAGGCTGGTCACCAACATGTTACTATGTAGCCAAGGGTGACCTTGAACTTCTGATCCCCTGCCTTTACCCCATAATGATAGGCATGCACCCCACACTCAATTATGTGGTGCTGGGGATGGAACTCAGAGTTTCAGGATATTAGGCAAGCCCTCTACTAACTGCTATGTCTCCTGCCTGATGAACATCAGCTGCAACACAACAGCCCCATTTTACCCATGGAGCTGAGACTCAGGGGGAGCTAGGAAACAAACCTCTTCAAAGGCCCTGTAGGAATACAAAGTGTGGATCGGAACCCAGGCTGACTGCATCAACCCCCCTTTTACCCTTTCTTTGCCAAACATCATAAACTGTTCATTTAAATGTATTTATTTGAAAGGAAACTCCATGTTGTCAAACAGGAAGCCAGTGGCATCCTCCAAAAATAGAAGACAAACTTACAAATATAAACACCACCAAAATAAAAGTGTTAGCAAACTGTAGCCAGATGGCATTGACTGGAGGGACTACAAGCCCAAGGCCTGGTCTACTGCAAGGGCAATGGAAAAAGTGGCAGCAGGCAGGCCTGCCTAGAGGAGACTGCCATGGGAGCTCAGACAGAACCCTGAAAATGGACTAAGACCTCACCCTAAGAGGAAGTTGGGTGTTGCCTCCTCCCGGTATCTTCTCCAGTGCCTCCTGCTGATGGGTGTGTCTTGAATTGGGAAGAACCAGAACAGGACAGAAGAAAGGAATGGGCGAACTGAGTCTCGCTTTTCCAGACCCTCTGAGGAGCCCCACCCACCTGTTCTCTTCACCTGCAACTTGTTGTTGATTTTCTCAGTAACTGCACAGCTCTCTTCAGCGGAGGAGGCAGAAGCTTGCTTTCTATATACTATACGCTTGCTCCTGGTTTTTCAATAATGAACCTGAGACGTGGGGGCAAAGTGAAGGTGTGTTCCAGAGAGTTCTCACTCCCAACACTTTGATGGCATAAGACACGTGCCCATTCTCACTGCCTTAGGTGGGCAGGGTACATTCTCCCACGTGACCTAAGCTTGAGCACCAACCAGACCATGAGATTTACTTCAGCCAATGAACAAGGCACTTGGAAAGCTGGCAATGTACCTGGCAGTACATTGCTCTTGTCATATATTTGCTATTTTCATGAGTGAAATAGCATTCTGGTACCCAACTGGCCTCAGAAAAATGGCAGCTGCTTGGAGCATGCTACCCTGGGTAAGCTGCAAGTTTCCCCGCTGAGGCCCTGAGGTGCAGAGAGGTGAGGGAGAGACACATGGCCATTTCTGTATGGCACTGTAGCCTCTTGGCTATTTGTCAAGAGCTATTTAATAACAGGCTCATCTTGCTTGGAGATAGGACGTCCGAAGATGTGGAAAGCCATGGAGAATGACAACATGAGAGGTTGGCTCAGCATTGAGGAGAGAGATAGAGAGGCTGTAGATATAGCTCAGTGTTTAAGAACAATTAACCCACAATTATAGGGACTGGAGACTAGGTCCCAGCACCCATGTAACAAGCTAGGTATCCCTAGAACTGCAGCTCAGAGGGTCAGAGGCTGGAGGATTGCTGGAGGTTGCTGGCTTCTAAGTAGGGGAAGCCCCAAAGGAATAAGTAGAGAATGATAGAGGTAGACATCTGCCACCTTCTGCTGGCCTCTATGTGTGTACACTAGACACATGCACTTACACAGAGAGAGGGAGTGAGACACACACATGTGCACATACACACAGAGATAGATACACACAGAGATAGATGCACACACGTGCGCACACAGCGAGAGAGATATACACACGGGCACACACAGAGAAAGATAGATACACACACAGAGATAGATACACATACATGCACATACCCACAGAGACAGATACACATACGTGGGCACACACAGAGAGATACACACACGTGCACACACAGAGATAGATAGATACACAAACATGTGCACACACAGATAAATACACACACACACATGTGCCCACAGAGAGATAGATCACACACATGCACACACAGATACATATATATAGAGAGAGATAGGTACACATACATGCATATACACACAGAGATAGGTACACACACATGTGCACACAAAGAGATAGATACACACACATGTGCACAGAAAGAGAGAGAGCAAGAGATACACACACATGCACATACTCACAGATAGACACAAATGCACATACACACAGAGATAGATACACACACGTGCATATACACACAAAGATAGATACACATACATGCACACACAGAGACAGTTACACACACATGCACACACACGCCATACCATACCATACCACACACACATTTTCCTCTGAAAGAGAGAGACCAGCTGGGCTTGCTGGTCCATGCCTTACATCCCTGCCCTCAAGAGGCAGAGGTAGATAGATCTCCATGACTTTGAGGCCATTCCGATCTACATAATATGTTCCAGGTCAGACATTGGCTGCACAGTGAGACCCTATCTGAAAAGAGGAAATGAAAGAGAGTTAGGGAAGGCAATGACCCTCACTAGCAGTGCTCCTGCAGTCACACTGGAGAGACTGCCAGTTTCTCGTCAATGTTTCTGTTGGCTTTTCTTTGCTCATAAGAGGAATACATAGAGTTATCCAAGCCTGGGCAGATCTGATCACAGCCTTATGCAGCCTGTGTTAGCTACTTGTCATGTTGCTGTGACAATGTGTGACAGAACAACTTAAGGAGAGAGATGGACGCTGGTGCTCAGCCCTCTTTCTCCTCTGTATTCAGTCTGGGACCTCAGCCCGCCTAGGCTGGGGATGTGACTCATTAGGTGAATAATCTGGCATCCACGAAGCCCTGGGTTTGAGCCCTACAGCCCATAAGCTGGGTGTGATGGTGCAAGCCTGTAATCACATTTTATAAGCTGTATGTGGTGGTATATGCCTGCATTGGCTTCTCATAAGCTGTGTGTGGTGGTGGTACATGTCTGTAATCTTAGGACTTGGAGGTGGAGGCAGTAAGATTGGAAACAAATAGACATTTTCTGATTCATAGTGAGTTTCTAGAATCTGGGATACATAAAATCCTATCAAAAGGAAAGGAGGGAAGGAGGGAGGGAGAGAGGGAGGGAAGGAAGGAAGGAAGAAAGAAAGAAAGAAAGAAAGAAAGAAAGAAAGAAAGAGAAAGAAAGAAAGAAAAGGTGCTTGTCACTAATGTTCTGCAGTGGGCAGTTGCCGTTTAGACATATTTGGTACCATCATGAATGTACTTGTTACCCTGTTTGTTGCTACAAGTTTTTTCTTTCCGAGATGTATGAAGAGCTTTGTATGAGCATTATCTTTTAGGCTCTAAGGCCCTGGAAATCCTCCTCAAACGACCAACCTCAGGTCCCCTGGGCAAATGTGGGATGGACTCAGGAGTCCTAACAGCTTTGGGTGTGGAGAGTGTGCTGTTAAGTTTAATTGTCTACTGAATACAACCTAGGAACCTGGAAAGAGGGAACCTGGTAGCCCATGTAGTAACCCTAGGAAGGTAACTGAGATTTTAAGAAAGCTAGCTGAGCATGCGCTGCAGTAAAGCTCAGTAGCCGCCCTTCTCTGCTTCAGGCTGCTGCCCATACCTTGAGGTGTGGCTCTGCCTTCAATGACGGTCTGTGCCCTGGATGTGTAAATTGACAGAACACTTCCGCCCTCAGCTGCCTTTATCACAGCATTTATAATCAAAACTGACTAGGACAGGCAGGTAGGGAAGTCCCTCCTTTCCAACAGGAGTCGCCCTCCCATTCCGCTTGAAAGTTCAACAGTCACAACATTCCAGGGCTGGATGAGACCTATATGTTCTCAGTTCAGCCATTCCCATGCTTTTATGCAGACAGCTACTGAAACCCTGAGGACTAATAAGCCCTTTATCTGCAAAACTTGTCTAGGACTCCATCCCTAGACAGGATCGAAGTACTGTATTTACAGTCTGGGTCTGTCTACTTGTTTCATTTTTCCCTCATAAGTCTCCCCAACCCCACCCAGAGATTAGGGGTCCAGCATTAGGTAGCCTTGGCCTCCAGCCTCTGACTTCTGTCTCTAGCAGCTGGTACATGGAATACACTCATTCAAAGGACTTTTCTTCTCTAACATTTGTATTCTTACATTTTTCACAACTGTAACAAAATACCTGAGGTTGAGTAATTTATATTTTTTAAAAAGGCTTGTTTTGCTTTATTTTTCATCAACAACACCATTATTCACAACTTCATGAAACATCTGAGGTTGGCTAACATAATGAAAAGGTGGTTTATTTAGCTCACATTTCTGGAAGCTCAGGGGCACATATAGATACCAGCTTCTCACAATGCCACACTGGGGTTAGAACATCTGATGCTTCATCTCTTGGGGGTACAGACCACATCTGAACCATGGCAATACTGCTCACAGCCTGTAATTATCCATATGATGTTTTACACACACACACACACACACACACACACACACACACACACACTTCCTTATGGATTATTTTCACTCCACCACAAGAAGTACACTTTCTGAGAGCAGAGGCCTTGTTTATCTTACTCATCATTTAGTGGCCAACATCTGATGCCTGGTGAGCATCAAGGTCCCATTTATCTTTGGATAAAAGAATGACGGATGGATGGATCCATGATGGATGATACATAGATGATGGATGGATAAGTGGACATACGATAGATGGATGAGTACATAATGGATGGATGGATGATGGATGGATAGATGAGTGATTGATGGGTGAATTTCAAGCCCTTGGGATATGTGTTGTTTTAAAACAAGTCTTCATGTTCTCTGACACTCAGTCTATTGAAAGGTATGCCGTCAGTTGGCCCTGGTCCACCAACAGAATATGGTTGATAGGACCATATGGCTCTCTAGACTGAGTCATAGGAGGTGAAGTAAGCTGATCTGGTTCTCTGGAGAATTGCTTACTGGGCACCTACCTTCTGGCACCAAGCCAAGCCTAGGATTCGACAAGGGGTCTCTCTCCTGACTCATAGCTGGACCCTTTATTAGACCACAGGTGTGTGTGTGTGTGTGTGTGTGTGTGTGTGTGTGTGTGTGTGTGTAAGTATCCAGGGAAACTTAAATGTGTAGTCACCCCAGAGGCAACAAATGATAATCCCTCAGCTATACATGAATATATATGAGAGTATGTCATGACAAAAGGGAGTCCAGGGATTATGGGGATTTTATTCCCTGTGTTAGCTACTAGTCTCGCCAATGTGCTAATATAACCTTGCATAAACAATTTAAAGAGAAAAAGATTTGTTTGGGTCACGTCCCAAACAAAGGGAGCGTCCATCCTGACAGGGAATTCATGGTAACAGGAGCAGGAGGCAGCTGGTCACATTGCAGCTGTGGTCAAGAGGAAGACAGGAGAACTCTGGCCCGCCCCTGGCTTTCTCCTTTTATTCAGTCCAGGACTCCAGCCCCTGGAATGGAGCCACCCAGACTTTCCCCATCCTAATTAACCCAGTCTAGACAGCCCCTCACAGACATGCCCAGAAAGTGACTCTAGATCCTGTCAAAATGACAATCAATATTAGCTGACGCCAGCCCCCCCCCCCCAGGATCTCAGGGCTTCCTCAAGGCAGCCTCGCCAAAGGTTAGGTCTGGTATCTGAAGGGTCAGTGGAAGTTGGCTCAGCAAACAAGATGCTGTGGGTGCAAAGGCCCTGGGGAGAGAGTGTGGTAGAGAGACTAGAGAGGATAAAGCAAAGATTCGGCTGCAGAGAGGCTGGAGAGAAAGGCATGTGGGCAGCTTGTCCCAAGTGTGATGGATCTATAAAGAGAGGGCTAAGGAGGGTGAGCCTAGACTTGATGGGAAAATCTGAATATGTGAAACAGTGGCAACCCAGAATTCAGAGCCATTCACACTTTATTTAGTTTACTTTAGGTGTTGGTTTTGTTTTGTTTTAAGGCCAAGTCTCATATTTTCCAGGCTGGGTTCCTACTCTCTGTGCAGCTGACAATGACCCTGAACTTCCGATCCTGCTGCCTCTACCTCCCAAGTGCTGAGATTATAAACAGATATCACCACACTTGGTTTATGTGGTGCTAGGAACTGAACCCAGGGCCTTGTGCATATGAGGCGAACACTGTATCAGCAGAGCTACACCCCTAGCCCCCATTCACACTTTGGAATGATTCTGGGTCTGGGAGAAGAATGTCTCAGTGACAAAAATGCTTAAAGAAAATCATATTATTTACTGGGGGTCAAATGCAATGGACAATTCTCTGGGGTCAGATGTGATGGCATGGCTCTCATTTGGACGTGTCTGATGGTGTAGGATGCTTCATGGATGCAGGTCTCAAGACCCACTGGCTCAGCTCAGGCTCTAAGGATGGATTTTCTGAACAACTGTATTTTGAGGCGTGCTTTGCTAGTGGGTCAGCTGACAAGAACAGCCACTGTGCAGGGTGTTGCCCTGTGACTCTGATCACGTGAGAAGCTCATGCATTCACTCTTCCTATCTAGATTCCAAAGGGAAGCTTAAGGTAGCTTATGATCAAAAACAGAGACACAATAGAGTGGACACAAAGAGAACTCAACCTGAATAGAAGGAAGAGGAAGAAAAAACATGAGCTCTATGCACCTACAAATGCACCTGTGAGCATGCATCAGCCATGCAAATTTCTCCAGCCTGTTTGCAAGGATGCTGCTGAACTTTCCAACAGTCTGGGGTAGAGCTCAGAAATCTGCATATCTAACAAGCCTTCCTCCTCTGCAAAGAGGTAGTCTGGGGTGTGTGTGTGCACGCGCGTGTGTGTGTGTGTGTGTGTGTGTGTGTGTGTGTGTGTGTGTGTGTGTGTGCACATGTGAACAAGTGTGCATGTGGAGGCCAGAGTGAAGATCTGTGTCTTCCTCAGTCACTCTCTACCTCATTACAGCATCTCTCTTCTAACCTGAGCTCACTGGTTCAGCCAGACTGACTGGAAAGCAAGCCCTAGGGATCCTCCTGGCTCTCCTCACTGCCCAGCACTGGAACTTCAGCACATGCCACCCTTGGCTTTTTGTGGGCTGCTAGGGACCCTCATATTTGCATTTTCCCAGTCCCTAGAAACCACATTTGGAGGAAATCTTGATTTAGTTCTTTGAACAAATATGAGCAGAGCATCAAAAGTGACACGAGTGGATTAACACTGGAGCTAAATTCCATGGGAAAGGGTTTCTCGGAGGAAGAGAGGTTGCCACACATTCCCACAGGTGGGCTATGGTGGGGGGAGCTGTGTGAAGCAGATGCTGGGCTGTACACAGTGAGCCTGGTACAGGAATGAAGATGACCTGTGAGGGGAAGCCAGCCAGTCCAGCAATGGGAACAGCACTTCTTCCTCTATGACGGAGTGGGGCAGCTCTGGAAGGTGGACTGTCCGGCTCAGCTCCCAGGACCTCTGTGCTTCGTGCTCTGCAGCCTCTCCTGCTACTCTGTTAACTCCATCTGGGTTTCAGTAGCCCATCCCTCAGGGCTGGAAATCCTGACTCTTCTGAGCAATGAGAACGGAGAAAGGAGAGATAGATAACCAACCAGGATAAACTTCACCCAGGCGCCTACTACAAAGGTAGCATCTACAGAGGGGAGCAAAGCATTCCCAGACCCAGTTATGCTGAATCAGAATTTGCATTTTAATAGTATTTTTCAGATGACTAGTGTGCACACAAAAGTTTGATGGGTGCTTCAAGTAAGTGTTCTTTTATCCAACATCTAGTTAGGGGCGGTTGCGGTCTGGGTGAGTGTGTATGGGTGTCACCAGAAGCCAGAAGAGTGACAGGCACCCTAAGTGGGAGTTACAGGCTGTTGTCAGTCAACTGATGTGGGTGCTAGAAACCCAACCCGGGTCACCTGGAGGAACAGAAAGTACTCTTAACAACAGAGTCATTTCTCCAGCTCACCACTACCACTTTTGTATTGAGACAGGATCTCGGGCTACCTGAGGCTGACTTGAAACACACAGTGTAGCTGAGGTCAACCTTAAATCTCTGATTCTCCTGCTTCCATCTCTCAAGGGCTGATGTTGGTGGTGGGAGTCACCACACACAGTTTTTGTATCACTGGGGATTGAATCCAAGGCTTCTGGCAGATGAGGCTCTGCCAACTCAGTCACATCCTTGATTGGTTAGTTTTGAGGTAAGATCTCTGTTTTTCAGGTTGGCCTGGACCTCCCACTATAGTATGGATTGACATCAAATTCATGATCCTCCTTACCTCCACCTTTTGCATGCCGGGATCACAAGTGTGTACCACATACCCTACCTAACAGCAACCGTTTATTGAGGGGCCCTCCAAAGACTCAGCTTTGTTTTGGTGTCTGTAGCACAGTGATAAATGAAAACAGTTTAATCTCTGCCAGTGGAAGGTACAGGCAGGCAAAGGAACTTGGGCAAATCTATAAAGAAATAAAGCAAGAATGATTTATGATAAACAGTAGAAGTGGAAGAGATTTGTAACAGACAGAATAGCTTCAAGGTTAAAGAGAAGATAAAAGCTCTCAATATTTATAGAAGGCCCCTGGAAGGCAAGTCTTTTAGGCTTGGAACATGGGTTGCCTTTGAAGGAGTGGTCAGAAGATTCTAGAATGGACACCATAGTCTTGTCCATGTTGAACTAGAGCCTGACATGACAGGTTTAGGGCTCACGTAGAGATTGCAATAAATGGCGATAACATGGGCTATTGAACAGTTGTGCATTTATAGGGTGCAATCCTGTGTTGTACCCATTGCCCCCATCACTGCAGTGTTGAAGACATCTGCACAGGCTCCCTGGCCACCCACTCCTAGCTCAGGGATTCTCAAGGATCAGACATGAGAAAACAATGACCCTAGAAAACTGGCGAGCTGCCTTCAGTTAAAGAGAAAAGAAACAGAATATTGCTTTGTCTCGCAACATGACTTCTGATCTCTTTCATTCTCTAGGCTCCCGGTGGTTTCTCCCAGCACCTGCTCTAAGGGTGGAAGTAATTACTTTGTATGTGTGTCTGTTGTGTGTTCAGATGCACATGTGTGAAAGTCAGAGGACAAATTGGAGTCACCTCTTCTCTCTCCAGCATGGGTCTTTTCCCAGGACTAGAACTCAGGTCACGAGACCTGGAAGCAGCGCCGGTACCTACTGAACCATCTCACCAAGTTCTTGTTGTGGATTTGTTGTTGCTGCTGGCTTGTTTGCCTTCTTGTTTTGAGAGAATGTCTCCGGCACTGGGTAAGCCATCATGGAGTCACCTGTCTCTGCCTCCTCAGAGCTGGGAATGCCGGCACACACTACTGTACCCAGTCCTGTACACTGTGTGTATTTTCCTGGTGGGATCATCTTCCCAGCTCTGTACTATTTACTTTTTCATCCCTAAGCCTCAGCACTGGGCAGAAGGGGGTGAAGATCCAGCTGGACTCACAGTTTGAGAGCAGTGTCTGTCCATTACAGGTGGAGAGAACATGGCTGAGTTCACGGCAGAGGGAGTGTGTGACAGAGACTCCTCATGAGCGGAGAAGCTGGAGTGGTTAGGAACTCAGCGATTCTAAACCTCAGAGAAGACCCACCCTAGTGATCTACTCCCAGCAGCCCTCACTTCTTAGAGGCTCCAGAGCCTGGAAACCAAGCCCTGGAAACCTGAGCCTGTCGGGGACAGTCCATACTCAAACAATAACAGAGGGTGTGGCAGGGAGCAGGGCACCTGCCACATCTTCTCTTCCCTCAGATGGAATCAGCCCTTATGCTTACTTCAAGTTCACGGCATAGAGCAGCAAGGCATTGGGCAGGAGGTGACACTCAATGCTAAGGGAGAACAGTGAGGCTACAGGGGTGACAGGTGAGATTCTAGAGACCACAGTGAAGGGTGACCATCTGAGTAAGGCCGAGAGGTGGGAGTGGTCACTTCCTTACCTCCCACATCCAGGACTGCCAAGGCAGGTGCAGTAGTTATCATGTTTACACTAGTGCCTGGAGCCCCAGCTGACCCTGTGACCAGATGAGCAGGATAAACATGGAAGGAACAAGCTCAGAGACAGGACTTCACTTGCTCAGGGTTGCAGGGCAGGGCCGGTGTGAGAACCAAGTGTTTCTGGGTTCCTGATATGCTCTGGCAGCTCTGTGGGTTTTTCTCTGAAGGAAGGACCCACCAGCCTCAGCTTAGAAGGCAGCTGGCCTAAAGCCTCCACATGGAATCAAAGCTCATTGTTTTGTTTCGCTTGTATTTACTTTTCTGATTTCCTCCTATTCAGGTTGGATTTGTATGTGGAACCGTGATGAAAAGTTTCATGTCAGAGTTAGTGATACAGCTCAGTGGCAGAGCATGGGCAAGGCCCTGGGCTCTATCTGTGCACCTTGTATAAAGAACAGAAAAAGCTCCATTTTAAAGTAGGGCTTTTTGCATTCAAAGCATATACTGGGACTGGAGAGATGGCTCTGTGGTTAAGAGCCCTCGAGGCTCTTACAGCTGTGTTCCCAATACCCACTTGGGTGGCTCACACCACCCGTATCTCCAGTTCCAGTATTGGTGCCCACTTCTGGCCTCTGTATGATACAGGTACATACACCTAGAAACAAAATAAAATATTTCGAAATTTATTTAAAGCCAATGTGGGGGGGCTGTTTTGCTTTGGTTTTTCTTGGTTCAGAATAATTTTTTGAGACAGCATCTCATGTAGTCCAGGCTGACTTTGAAGGTGGTATGTATCTCAGGATGACCTTGAATCCTAACTGTTCTTCCTAGACTTCCCAAGTACTGGGATTTTAGTTATGTATTAACACATTCAACTACCTTCCTTATGTTGTTTTTGTTTTGAGACAAGGTCTTCCTATGTAGCCCAGTCTCCATAGGTGTTTCTTCTGTGAAACAGGACTAAGCATCAGCTCATTTTTTTTTTCTATAAAGGGCCAGAGAGCTAAAAAACAGCCTTAGCCACAGACAAGCTATAAGAAGTGGGTGTGGTTGCAGTCTGATAAAACTATTTATAGGGCCTGAGGATGTAGTTTATTTGGTAGAGTGCTTGCTTAGCATCCAGGAAGTCATTGGTTTAATCCGCATTACTGCATGAAATCATGGTAGAACACACATATAGTTACTTGTCTTTGTTATTTCCCTATTGTTGTGGCACTGTCACAAGACACCTTTCAGAGGAAAGCATTTGATTGGGCTTACCATCCTAGAGGGTTAGAATCCATGACGGTGGGGCAGAATCGCGGCAGCAGGAACAGAAGAGAGCTCATGCTTTGATCTGCAAGCAGAAGGCAGAGAGTACACCACGAATGCCTACAGTCCTTCGAAACCTCAAAGCCAGCCTGCCTCTAGTGACACACTTCCTTCAACAAGGCCACGCCTCTGAATCCTTCCCAAATGATTTCACTAACTGAGGAACAAACATTCAAACACATGAACCTATGATGCCACTCTCATCCAAACCACCACATCCTAACTCTAGGGAAGTGGAAATAGGAGAATCAGGAATTCAAGGTTATCTTTGGCTATATAGTGAAGCTAGCCTGGGCTACATGAGATGGTGTCTCAAAAATAAATAAGTAAAAAATTTAAAATCTAAAGCTTTCTTTACAAAAGCAGACATGGGATCCAATGCAGCCTACAGGCCAGCTTTACAACCTCTGGAATTATCACAGAGGCAGACAGTTCTTGGAAGACACTTCCTGAAGTGTCTGTTTCTAGTCACTGAACATAGTTACAATAATGTTCAACCCAAGAAACCATTGTATACAAGTCCGGCATGGGAACTAATGAGCTTACACTTGAGCATCTGCATCACCAGACAGCTCTCCAGCATGGGTAACAATATAGAGTCTGCGTACAGCACCCAAGAATCCTCTCCTGCAGCTGTCCCCTGTCCTTGCATCCTCAGGGAGGAGTTTTGTGAGCCAGGGGAGGTTTCAGACAAAAGAAAACAGCTACACAAGAAAAGCATCAATACAGGGGCCTGGGAGCTAGCTCAAGTAGGAGCCATAAGTTTGGCTCCCCAGCAACCATGCATGATGGATTTGCCTGTAATCCTGACACTCCAGAGACCAAAATAGGTCAGCCAGTTGAGCTAGATCAGGGAGATCTGGTTTTAGCTGAGACCCTGGTCTTGATAGATAGGGTGGAAAGTGATTAGGAAGAAGACACCTAACACAAATTTGCACATTTGTGCATGCACCTACTCATACACATGTAGGCCCATCTACGTGCGTATACAGCCCTCCACACACAAGTACAGACAGTAACCATGAAAATGGTACTGACTGAGACAAGCATATTCAAGAGTCCCCTTCTAAATACAGTATAAGAATCAAGGCCAAAACCACAGACAATGAGGGAGGGACCTTGTGGCCTCATCCCATGCAGAGACTCGGGTGACCCTGTCCTTCTGTGAAGGCTGAAGAGGGACTCATATGATCCCCAAGGGGATGTTAAGGCTTTAATCTCCACCATCTCTCCTCCAGGATGTCCAACAGTGGTTCATCTAATATAACCATGGCTGAATGAAGGACATCGGGAGAGACGGGGTACTCAGGAAGCCCCTCCTCAAACTTCCTTCTCACACTTCCCCCCTTTTAAGTTCATTTGGCTTCTCAAACTATTGTTCACTGTTTTGTTAGTCGCAGCCATTAATACCTTAGCTGGAAACATTCTCACAGCTTGACTTACTTTTTTGAAACAGGATCTCAGTGCATAGCCCTGGAACTCACTGTAGACTAGGGTAGTTTTGAACTCACAGATATTCATCTAGCTGGGATTAGAGGCATGGGCCACTACATCAGACCTGCTAATGCAATTCTCATTCAGTTTTTAAACTGACATGATAAATGCCTCTAGAGGGTATTGACTCATCTATGCATTTCATTTTTTCCTTTTATTTTGCTAAATTTATCTATGAGGGAGGTCAGAGGTCAGTTTGCAAAACTAGGTTCTTTCCTTCTGCCACATGGGTCCTGAGGATGGAGGTCAGGTTTCCAGGCTTGGTGGCAAGCGTTTTATCCAATGAAGCGTCTTGCTGGTCCATCATCAGTTCCTTTTCTAGGAAAGTGAAACTTAGCAAATACACGTGGGAACAATGCAGTCCTCATATTGTCCCTTAGCTCCTCTCCTTTATGAAAAAATGTGGCACCTACTAGATACTAAGTACTTCAAACGCCCATGTTCCTAGGAGGACTCAAAGTGGCCCCTGCATTCCTAATGGCCACACCCAGCTGTCACCTCCCTTTGGAGAGCCTCTTTCTATCTGCCTCCAGGTCCATTTCTCTTGACCCAGCTTCTGTCTGTCTAGCCCTGAACACCTGACTTCACCCTCCACCAAAAGGACAATGCTGCTGGGAAGTGCCTCGACCTTGCTCCTGGCGCTTCTCTGGGGCTTAGAAGAGTGTCAGGGCTCTGTGGGGGCTTTGGAGTAGGTGACCCCAATCCCAGAATCAGTACTGACAAGAGCTAGAGACAGGGTAGGAGGCAGATGTCTACACTGAGGGCTTTCTGTCTCCACAGATCACTGGTTTCCACTCTCAGCAGGCCACACCCTACACTCACCAGACCAGTCAAGCCACACCACCCACATGCCAGCCTGATCCGTTTGGACTGGCAGAAAGCATGACCCAGCTTGCCTGACACCTGGGCCAGTTGCCACTCCTGCCCTCCTCCTCACAGGGCCTCCAGTTCAGGTCTGCCAGGGCACACTCGTTCACTCATGGGGTGCTTTTGGGCACTTCAGACAGAAGCACAGGCTCCATTCTGAAAGTGCTTGTGCAGGGCAAAGTGTGGCTTATCAGAGGCTTCCCTGACCCCTGGATTTCCCATCTGTGGAAAGTCACTCCAGAGCCCAAGCTCTGTCACTGAGGAAGCAATGAAGAACTGTCCCACAAGGCCAGCCGGCCTGTAGCTTGTTACTCCACTGCAGAACAGGACAGTGAACTCCCTCGCTGTCACCCTGACATACTCTGAGCAGTCCATTGTCCCTCCGTTCATTCATTTATGCAATGCCCCCCCATATCAATCAAATGCCAGGCACTGTGCCCAGTCCAGGGAGGCAACAGTGCAGAAGGGAATAATCTCAGAGAAGGGCTATCATGGGGTGGATATCGATGCTGGATAATTTTGTCAATTTGACACAAAGTCAAGCCGTGAGTGGAGGGGATATTAATTGAGGAAATGCCTCCATAAAGTCAGGCTATAGACAAGCCTGTAGGGCATTTTCTTAGAGATTGTGGGTGGGGCCATCCCTGAGCAGGCTGGGCAAGCCACGGGGAGCAAGCCAGTAAGCAGAACCCCTCCATGGCCTCTGCATCAGCTCCTGCCTCCAGGTTCCTGCTCTGAGTTCCTTTCTTGTCTTCCTTCAGTGATGAATAGGGATGTGGGAGTGTAAGCACATAACTTCTTTCTTCTCCAACTTGCTTTGGTCACAGTGTTTCATCACCACAATAGAAACCCCCACTAGGATAATGTCAACAAGAGGAGTTGGTGAGCATAGCCTGTGACAAAGGTTCCTGTTGCCAAGCCTGACACCCTAAGTTTGATCCCCCCAAACCCACTCTGTAAAGAACTGACTCCTGTAAATTGCCCTAGCCATCACACACAGGCCATGTTGTTCACACCTACATGCACAAAAGATTTTTTTTTTTTTGAGATAGGATTTTACTCTGTAAACCAGGCTGGTCTAGAATTCATAGAGATCCTCCTACTGTATTGGGATTAAGAGTGTCTATCAGCACACACAGCCAGTAAGCAAATTTGTACATGCAACAAAATAAGCTATGCTGACGTGAATGAAATCCAGCTTGAAGCTGTGGTGATTGTGACCTACGGGATCTTTCTGAGGACACCTGCAATCTGCAATGTCAGGAAGCTACCATGGGACGGCACTTCCGGCTGCTGCAACTGTCAAGAGTAGTATGTGCAAATGTCCTGGGGTGAGAAATGTCTAATCTAGTACAAAACAAAACCAGAGAGGGGCAGAAAGAGAGGTAGTAATGGAGAGTCAGAGAGAAGGAGGTCGGTGGAGGAAGGAGAGGCCTCCCAGACAGGCTGGGTGCACCCACCTGTCAGCTACAGTGCCTGGGAGGAGCCCGGGTACCCAGTTTCCAGGGACTGTTGGGCGAGTTCATCTGTTCTGGAGAGTAGTGGGACACAGCAGATCCCAATGGGCAGACGCGCAGATCTGCATGAGGTGATGACCTGGGCAGGAAGACAGATCCACAGATGGGCATGATGCACGCTGGTGCTCCTGGGTCCAGCCTCCATTCAGATCTCTGTATCAGAGCCTCACCCTCAGTCATAGCCCCTCCACCACCCCACAGATTTCTGTGACATTTCGGTGTCACCCATTTGTCACTCACTAAACTCAAGGCCCCATCCTGTTACACTGGTAGACAGGGAAACTGAGACAGGTTGTGAACCCCGAATTCCCAAGGGATGCTTTGTCCTGTCCCAGCCCTATTGCCCTCTTGTGGGTGTGGCCAGGATTTAACATCCTTTTCCTGCTCTTACCACTCAGCTCAGTAGTGAGCCTAAGATTGCATTTCCCCACACAGGGAAGCTGCCTGGGTCCAGGTTGGATGGGCTGTGTGGCCTTAACCTCTCTGGGCCTTCACTTTTCTTACTTGCAAAATGGGAATACTCCTAACTAGCTCACAATTAGACACACATCCATTTAGAATGACTTTTGCCATATGTCATGTTCAGAATAGTGACACATAACTTCTGAACCCTGAGGGACCATGCATTTCCATTGTTAAAGGGATCTGCCTGCTTTGTTGGTCCATTCATTCATTCAGCAAACACTGACTGGGTTCAGGCAGGCCTAGATGAGGGAAAACCTGGGGTACCCAGAGGGCATATAAGCAAGACATCCCAATTATCTTCCAGGGCATTTCACTTGTCACTGGTCAGCATCAGCTCCTCAGCTCCATGTAACCCAAAGGTTCTGAGCAGATAACTGCAGCCCAAGCTGCCCCATCCGGAACTCCAGGCCAAGACCATCCGGGCTCGGCCAGTCCTGCCAGAGCTGGGCCTCAACCTAACAGGCTGGCCCTTTTCCCACCTCCGGGGAGGGCCCAGGACAGAAATCCGGCCCTGCCCACCTGGCTGTGACCCGATAACCCCTGTGAAGGGGAAGCTGGTTGTTTGGAAGGAAATGGTGCAGAATAAGCATGGCCGAACAGATGGGCTGTGTTGGGGGCACAATTCAGTTCTGGTCTGAAAACTGCCAACCTGACTCCTGCCACATAGACACTCGGGCACAGGACGCTCCCCTTCCCAATCCAGCGGGGGCTTCGGGATGGGTGTGGGCACAAACCCTCAGAGCACCAGGTCACACTAAACCATGGTCCTTCCAAACCTCTTATAAGGAAGAAAATGTCCAGCATGGTCATGCACTCTGTAACCTCCCTGATGGCAGGGTGATGGTGCTGGTGGAGGTGAAGGCGAGTCCCCAGAGCTGGAGAGCCAGCCAGTCCAGTCTAATTGTCCAGCTCTCAAACACAAGGTGGAAAAGTGACTGAGAAGATAGCCTAATGTCAATGCTTCCACTCACAGGTAAGGACACCACACACACACACACACACACACACACACACACACACACCACACATACACACAAACTCATGAACTTAGATTGGCCTTGAACTCACCCTATAACTGAGAATAACCTTGAACTTCTAATCCTCACAAGTACTAGAATTACAGGTGGGTGCCCACCTACCTTTCTGCCCCTCCCTCCTCTTCCCCTCCCTCCCCTTTCTCCCTCCCTCTTTCTCCTTCTTCTCCTCCTTTCTCTTCCTCCTCCTCTTCACTCTCTTCTCACTATGTATGGTGAATTCTGGCTAACTTCAAACTCACAGCAAACCTCTGTTTCAGCCTCCTGTGTGCTGGAATAACAAGTATGCATCACCAGGCCTGCCTCTCCTGGCATTTTCTTATCCTCAATCTATAGGAGTTGGAAATTTTAATTCTGACTTCACATTGGTAGCATTTGGAGGAGGCTTTAAAGATGAAGTTGCCAGATGTCACCTCTGGCCCCTTCCATCAGGTCCTAGAATGGGGCACTGGGTCTTAGAAGTGATCCCTCCTGCAGTCCTGATGCCAACCATGCTCTTGCATGGCCACTTTAGGAAGTTTCCAGTATCACAGAAGTCAGACACTTGGATGGCTTTGTGATAAACCCTGCCCAGGCCCTGTCCCAGAGCAATGGAGCCTGCACTGCTATGGCTTCCTGAAGCATCCCAGGTGATCCCCAAGGGTGACCACAGTGAAGAAGTTTCCATAGTCCATATAAGAAAACTGAGACCCAGAAAAGAAAAAGTAGTACTCTGTCTAGGGTCTTGTGGCCAGCTAGCTACTGGACATTAAAGTTCAAAGCCAAGCCCTCAGATTTCCAGGCTAGCTCAGCTCTGATGGGGGGTGTGAGACAAAAGCAGTGTGAACAGAGGGGCACAGCTGCTAGTCTGGAGCTGTGAGAAGACCCTCCCACTCGAAGTGACACCCTGCATAATCCCTGGAGTGGGTGGAGCTTGTGGGTAGGCTAGAGGTTGGGACTCTGAGGCAGAATGTTTTAGTAGAAGGCAGAGAGGCTGGGTGGCCAGAGGAGAGGATGGCTGGAGAGCTGTCAATCACTGGGTACATGACAGACAGGAAGAATACAGTCAGGAGATCTGTGGTACCAGGCCTGGGGATGGACCTGGAGTGCTTGCCTAGCATGCAGAGAGCCCTGCATTCCATCCCTAGCACTACAGAACCTGTGCATGGAGACACACACTTGTGAAGCCAGCACTCTGGGGCTAGAGAATCAGAAGTTCAAGTCCATCCTGGATTACATAGCAAGCTCAAGGGCAGCCTGCACAACATGAGCCCCTGCCAATTAGTTAATGGTGTTAGCTCGCTCTCTCTCTCTCTCTCGCTCTCTCTCTCTCTCTCTCTCCCTCCCTTCCTCCATCTCTCCTTCCCTCTCTCTCCCTCTCTCTTCTCTCTCCTCCCCCTTTCTTTGCTTTATCTTTTCCTTAGTGTGGAGGAAGTTGAGCCAGGACCTTGCATACACTAGGCCAGGGCTGTACTATGCTCTCTGCCTTCTCCTGAACTTTCCTTTTTAACTTTGGGAGGCAGTATCACTATGATGCTTGGGCTGGCCTTGACTTCATTCTATAGTCCAGGCAAGCACTGACCTCCACCCTTTAGTCCCAGGCCAGCATGGCCTACTTCATCAAGGCCTGCTTCAGCACGGTACATTCCTGCAATGTGCCAAGAAAGCAATTGTTAATTGTATCCACCACAAAGTCAATGCCTCTGTGGAGTTCACAGATAGATTTTACCATTCTAAATATAGAATTAAATATGAGCTATTTTATATACCAGTTAAGTAAACAAATTTGGAACGGGAAAGGTAATGCCTTCTCTGGCTGGTGGCAGAAGAACGAGACAGGTTCAGCAACAGGTTAAGTATGGTGGCCGTGAGACACTGGAGGCTGAGGCAAAACATTGTGAGGAAAAAGGGGAGGGGAAGGGGGATATGAGAATGGAGAAGGACTCTGGGCTCTTTGAAGGTAGTAGGTCCATACAAGAAGGAATTCTAGAAGGTTCCAGGGACAGAAAGTTGCTCTCACTGAAAGGGAGTAAGGAAGTAAGATTTTCAACCAAATAACTTAGTGAATGTGGATCTGCCAATCATCTAATGATTGACTTTTTATTGTTGGTTTTTCAAGAAAGAATTTCTCTGTGTAGCCTTAGCTGACCTGGAACTTGATTTGTAGATCAAGCTTGCCTCTAACTCAGAGATCTTCCTACCTCTGCCTCCCAAGTGCTGGGATTAAATGTGTGTGCTCCACTGTGCACAGCTTTTAATTATTTTTTTAAGAGTAGGCATTGAGCCCAGGGCCTTGCATTTGCTAGGCAAGTGCTGATCCAAGGAACTACAACTCCAGCCCTTTTTTTTGTTGTTGTTGTTGTTGTCTTTTTGTTTTTTCTTTTGAGACAGGGTCTCATTAAGTTGTCCAGTCTGGCCTTGAATTTACTCTGCAGTCCTTGCAGGCCTTGAACTTGCCATCCACCCGCTTCCCAGAGGCAGGACTGAGGAGCTTATGCCATCAGTCTAGGCTCTAATGGCTGGTTTTAGATGCAGATTCTGCTGCAAGATCCAAGGGATAGAAAACCCAGTGACAGCCCAAGGAGCCATATGAGGGAAGAGCTGAGCCCCTAGGCATAATGTTCAGACCTGAGGCTTCAGAGCTGTGAGCTAACCTGAGTGATGCACAGAGCCACTAAATTTCTAGGGACCTGTGGTGCAGTGACAGGCACCTATTCACTTGTGATAACTGGAGAGGGCTGCAGGGTAAAAAACAGAGTATTCTATCTACCCAGAAAGGTTGGAAATTCCCCCCAAAAGCTGAAGCCCGGTTACCTGTGAGGTGAGGCTGATAGTGTAGATGGAGCCCTAGGCTGAGCTCTGCCACACACTCCTCCTGCCATGCCCCTGCGGCCACCTTGTCCGGTGCATCTGAAAGCCCCCCTTGGCTCATAGCATGCAGACAGAGTTCTGTAGGCAGAGAATGAGGAATGAAGAAAGAGACTGAGGATTCTCACCACAGACCATTCTGTACTAGGGGAGGGCAAGACCAAACATTGCCCAGGGAATAAAGGATTCCAGTGTGCAAGGTGTGGAGAGTAAGCTGTGACCTCTCAAAGTTACTCTGTAGGGCATGAACTGGTGGCTTTCAAGATGTGTCTTGCCAAGAGTGACTCTATTTTCCAAAGCAACATTTGACTTGAGGCAAGATAATTCTGCATCTTGTTTGTACACACAGACACCACCACCTGTCCAGCAACTCCCGTGAGGCGACATTGTGTGACACTAAGCCTGGGGAGACATGAGACATGAACAAATGTCTACTCACTCCAGATAGGGAACCAGTGACAGACCAAAGTAAGGACATCATCCAAGTCTAACTTAGCGAACCAGTGGGTATATTGGGGTTACTTCTCAGAGCAGAATGACACAGAGATGGCTACATATCAAACACCACAAAAACTGGAAATCTGGGGCACACCACAGCACCTGCAGGCAGCTGGACAGACTCAAGAGCATCTGCGGTGGTTTGAATAAAAATGGCCCCCATAGGCTCATCTGGAGTGGCACTATTAGAAGGAAGTGTGTCACTGTGGGGGTGGCCTTTGAGATCTCAGGTGCTCAAGCTCAGGCTCAGTGGCTGACAGTTCTTTTCCTGCTACAGAGCAAGATGTAGAACTCTCAGCAACTTTTCCAACACCATGTCTGCCTGCATACTGCCATGCCCGTCATGCCGTTAATGTACTAAACCTCTGAACTGTAAACCAGCCCCAATTAAATATTTTCCTTTATAAGAATTGCCATGGTCATGGTGTTTGATCCTAGAAATCCTAAGTAAGACAGCATCTCTTTTGAACTGTTTATCTCAGCTGGTTTAAGAGTGTCTTTCAGCAGTCCTTACTGCTTATACACACTTGGAGAAGGAGGGACCTAGTGAATTTGGTCAGTTTCAGGGACTTCCTGAAACCTTTGAGTTGCTTACTTCCTGAATTCAACAGACTTCCCTGTAGGATAGGATGTTCCCCTTCCCTTCAGAACAGTGGTTTTCAGCCTTCCTATTTCTGAGACTCTGTAGTACAGTTCCTCATATTGTGGTGACCCCAAACATAAAATTATTGTCACTACTCATAACTGTAATTTTGCTACTGTTATGAATTGTAATGTAAATACTTGTGTTTTCTGATGGTCTTAGGCAACCCTTATGAAAGGGTCATTCAATCTTCAAATCCCACAGGTTGAGAAACACTTCTTTAGGTCATTCTTTGCCTTAAAGAGAGTCTTCCTTCAAGATGGAGGCCTTTTCACATGGGAACTGCTACATAACAGGCACAAATTGAGAGTCTATTCCAAAAGTAAGAGGAGTGTCTTAGTCGTCTTTTTTTTTTTTTTTTATAGCTGTGAATAGACACCATGACCATGGCAACTCTTACATACAAACATTTAATTGAGATGTCTCACAGTTCCAGAGGTTTAGTCCATTATCATCAGGATGGGGAGGACAGCGGCATGAGGCAGATGTGATGTCAGAGCTGAGAGTCCTATGTTTTGACTCAGAGGCAACAGGAAGTCGACTGACTGTCACACTGAGTGAAGCTTGGGAAAGAGACCTCAAAGCCTGCCCCCACCATGACACACTTTCTCCAACAAAGCCACACCTCCTAATAGTGCCATTCCCTTTCAGGGCCATTTGTTTTCAAACCACTATAGGTAACATATTGGTACAAGGACATATCAAAACCCAAAAGGGCTGGAAAGATGGCCCAGTAGAGGAATACGTTTGCCACCAAACCTGAAATCTGAGTTTGATCCCCAGGACTCACCTGTGGCAGGAGAGGATTGATGTACAAATAATTTAGAAAAATTTAAAAGTTGACATAAAACCCTATTGTAAAAACCATTCCTGGGAATCTATTGAACATAGAGTCTGACATTATTAATGCTCTCATTCACAGTTGGATGACAATGGCCCACAGACCTGTCATCTGACTACCCTGTGCACGCATAACCACCAAGTGATGCACTTCTCCATCCCTGGGACTTCAGATCAGCAAAGTCCCTTTGTTTGCATTGCCTTTGACTGAGGCCCATCAGGACCTAGGTCTACACATCCATAGTGCAGCACTGCAAGCCTCCAGCCCCTCTCCAACTGGGTTAGATTACTGTCTTTAACTACTCAGTGACTCTTTGATATCTGATTTGATTCACTTTTTTAAAAGACAGTCTTAACATAGCCCACACTGATCTCAAAACACAATCTGTATCAGAGGATGGCATTGAATTTATAATCTTTCTGCCTCTGCTTCCTGGGTCCTGGGAATACACTAGGCTTTGCAGCAGTGGGAATGTAACCTAGAGCCTGATGCACACTTAGAAAAAGCATCTTGCTAATGTCTTGAACCCCTGGTCTTGCCTTGACATTTCTACCAGTAGCTATCTGTCTCTGCCTCACCCCAATACATACTAATATTGTGGAGAGACACAGGTATGTCTTTCCAGCATAGAGCACTCTGGACAGAGTCACTGGCAGAGACACTTAGTTCTCTTCCCAGACATCCCTTTGTGTTTCAGCCAGGATCTTTGGCTCCACTGAGACATGCTGGCATTCCCAGGACTCCAATAGAGACATACCCCGAGGATGCTCTGGTAGGTCCCCAGTGCTTTTCAAGGTCTGACAGATAAAAGGAAAGAGGCAAAGCCAGTGGCCCAGACAGATCCAGCTCTAGAAAACACTTCCTGTTGGAAAGTTCCTGGCTCCAAGTTTTTTTAGACTGTTTGTAGGGAAGGTCTAAAGACCCATCTGTCTGTCTTTAATTTCAGTTCTTCACTAAGTAGTATTTCCTTAGTAGGCACAGCCATCATGCTGCTTGTACCACCAGTGCAACAGCCAATGCCACAAAGGTGCCCACTAAACAGCCAATCCCACGAAGGTGCCCCACTAAACAACCAGTCCCTCGAAGGTGCCCCACCACAACAGCCAATCACAATGAAAATTTCCGTTTTCCTTTTTTTTCTTTAAAGACAGAATTTCACTATGTAGCCTAGGCTGGTCTGGAACTCTCAATCCCTCTGCCTCAGCCTCCCAAGTACTAGGACAGCAGGCATGAGCCTCCATATCCAGCTGCCATGAAGATTCATAAACATTTGTTCTCTGAGTCAATTTGGCCCTCTGTGGAGACCAACAAAGACACAGACAGATGAGTCACAGATGAGTGCATGAGTGTTGACTGCAGCAAACCTGCTGCAAACCAGCTGCCTATACCCTCAGACCAAGTGTTGGAGCAGTGGGTAAAGAGGCACCATGGGAAATGCCTACTGTACATCTGTGCCCCTGACAGTAAGTGCCAAGGCTGGGAATCAGGAATGGAAGGAGATTTGAACCAAAAAGCCATTAAGGGAGGCAGTAGTAAATACCTACCCTGGGTTTGGGCCTGGGCCCTGGGCCCTGGATCTTCTCTCGTTCAGTATCACCTCACTGTGGGAACAGGGGAAGCTCTGCTTGGCTCAGGCCACACCTGTCACCACCATGCCACTTTGAACTACACTTCTCTGGAGATGTTTGTCTTGTTCCTGCTGCAGATTCCAGCTAGAGAGGAATGCATTTTAAGAGCAAGCAGCAGTGTCAAGGGCCCCAAGTCTGTGGACCCAGCCTGAGGACAGCTGGCCTTAGAAGGCCAGGCATGAGGTGATGACAGGGGTGGGGTGGTGATACTGTCCCAGCCCAGCATTCAAGAGATAACATCTCAGATTGCCTGGCCTTGCCCCTCCCAAGGAGCCCAAAAGGGGGATGTAGGAGATGGGGGGGTCGAAGAGCCTCATTCCTTGAAGAGTGGGTCCACCCATGACCCATGGGACAGAGCCACAAGGCTTCAGGGCTTGAGTTCAAGAATGTCTTAGGCCCAAGTCCTGCACACAATAAGGTGTCCCACACATAGTAGGCATTGGCAATATTTGCTGAGGACATGCATCCCAGCAGGCTTTGGCTAGACTCTTGACACCGCCCACTCCTCAGCCTCACCTCAGGCTTGCATTGTTACATTCCTCCTGGCTTGGAATGTTTCTGCTTACCATCAATGTCAGCTGGTTCTGAGGACACCCAGATCCAGAGCTCTGCTGGGGATTTGTGAAGGATACAAGGCTCATCCAGAGGAACAGATCACATATGGTGCTCCCATATAGGAACCCTATAATTAGGTGGAGGTTGGCCAGCAGAAGCAGGAAGTACTGGGGTCTGCAACCCCCCTGCCCACTTCCCAGCCCTTCCCTCCTGACCAAGGGTCTCCCCTTCTTCCAGTCTTTCTACCTTTGCAGACCTTCCTCCTCAATGATATTTGGGCTTTGTGTGAAGGTGACAGATCTGAATCTTTATTTTAAGCTGTGCTGCCGTTAGTGGAGACACCTGACCTTTCCGTGCTTTTCTTTTTCTGTGTGTATAGACTGGAAATTCAGGAGCATGGCCCTTATCTGTAGCCACTCATCTTGGAAGGGTCTTTCTGTCCCTGAAGATTTCCTGGGGAGACTGTCGTGTGACTTTGTACTTGCCAATGTAGAAAGATTCAGAACTGTTTCATGCCTGCTGTCCTTTGGTGAGCACAGAAGCAGAGGTAGCTGGGTCTTTGGGAACAGTGTCAGCTGAGTTCACATGTCTTCAGGGACAGTAGTATACTTGCCAAGCATTCCCCAAAGAATAGCCACAGTGTCACCTCTAGCCATCTCCCATGTGCGTCCTTATCCCCGTACCCTAAGTTGAGTGTAGTGTGTGCGTGCGTGTGTGTGTGTGTGTGTGTGTGTGTGTGTGTGTGTGTGTGTAGGAGGGGATGGTATTCATGCTTGCTTCAATGTAAGAAACAATAGCAACCTGGGGGGATAGCTTAGTAGGCAGTGTTCCCTATGCAAGCATAAGAACCCGAATTTGGACTCCTATCACCCGTGTAAAGAGTGATGTATGGTGGTACACAGCTGTCATCTCAGCACTGAGAGGTGGAGACAGAAGCCGGGGGTTCAAGCCAATCAATGAGCTCCAGATTCAGTGAAAGATCTATTTAAAAATAATAAAATAAGATAGAGGGATTGGAGAGATGGCTCAGTGGTTAAAATCACTTGTTGTGCTTACAGGGAACCTGAATTCAGTTCCTAGCACCCACATGATGGCTCACATTAATCTGTAACTCTAGTTTTAGGAGATCCAGCACTCTCTTCTGGCCTTGCTGGACACTAGGCATGCACATGGTGCACATATGTGGTGGTCTGAATGAGAATGGCACCCGTAGGCTCGTATGTTTGAACGATCGGTCCCCAGCTAGTGGAACTGTTTGGGAAGGATTAGGAGGTGTGGCCTTGTTGGAGGAGGTTCTTCACTGGGGGTGGGTTCTGAGGTTTCAAAAGTCCACATCAGCCCCTCTCTCCTTCTGTCTGCCTACAGATCAAAATGCAGCTTTCAGCTACTTCTCCAGTACCCTCCTGTCTGCCTGCTGCCACCATGCTCCATGCCGTGTGGATAATGAACTGACTCTGTGAAGTCATAGACAGCCCCATGAAATGTTTTCTTCTGTAAGTTGCCTTGGTCATGGTTTCTTTTCACAGCAATAGAAAAATGAGTATCATGTATATATGCAGATACTCATAAACATGAAGTTTTTTAAAAGGTGGAGTATGATAAAGGAAGACATGCCATGTTCACATCTGGCCTTCATAGAGGCATTTTTGAGCAAATGTATCCACTTATCAACATACACACACGCATATGCCACACACATCCACTATTTGTTATACACATATACACTGGCTTACATTTCTCTGTGTTCATATACATATTTGTAAATATATCAGACAGCAGTGAGATCAATCATGGATGGACAAGACATCTCAAATAGTCCAGGCACAGTGGTACAAACCTTTGATTTCAAGATTTGAGAGGCAGAGGCAGGCAGATCTTTGAATCTTAGGCCAGCATAGTCTACAAAGTGAGTCCTAGGACAGCTAGAGATGTTATACAGAGCAACATTGTCTTGAAACAAAACAAAACAAAAAAGCCTCAAAGAGGAGCTAGAAACAAGCTAACCAAGAAAACCTTGCTACCATAGTTGCACCTTGGTAGCTGTGTCCGGGGTCAAAATGCCCCTTTGCGGTTAAACACCCTTGAGGCTGCAGACCATCTGTCTAGACCAAGTCAGAACTAAGGTGCCAGGACATCTGCCCACATGTGTGCTCTAGTGAACAGTCCACATCCTCAGAGACCCCAGCTTCTTTACAGTATCATTTACACTGGCTTTGACCCTTTGTGAACCTTCCTAGAGGATCATGGGAAGAAACACTCTGAAAGGGTGATCCTGTCTGCCATGATTTGGGAGAGAAAAAGGATTACTTTACCTCATGAATATGCTCCCACCTTATAAATATTCATAAAAATCTTTCTAACCCACAGACTCACAGCACAGAACCCACTCCACTGTGGAACAGCCCTCTCCAGTCTCTCTGGAGCACTTTGCTAAAGAGACTCCTTAGACTGAGTCTATCACCTGATTTCTTCCTTGTGAAGAGACCGGAACAGAGAATTTCCTACAGCTCCAGTACTGGGTTGAATAGCAGCATGAAATGTCGTTTAGACTGTAGAAACTTGTTAGGGTAACTGAAGCCTATCTTTTTTTGTTTGCTTTTGTTTTGTTCTTGCCTCTCACACACTAGGTGAGCATTCTACCACTGACTCATGGCCACACCCCTCTTCCCTTCTTGTTAAGTGATGGCCAAAAACAGTGCAGGAGTCTTTCTAACCTGGACTCTGTGTGCAAAGGAAGATGAGTCTCCTATCCCTTCCTCCCATGCTGTATGTAACTTCAAGACAACCAGGATTACATTTTTTAAAAAAATCCGATACAGAGGTCCATGGGGCAAGACAGAAATTGATGTCAATAGGAATAAAGTGTCCATCACAAATGTATTTTATATTTTCCAATAGTCACAGTAAATATGCAAATGGGTAAGATGTCTTGAATTCCTGCTCTCCAGAGCCTAAGGCAGGAGGACCAAGGGTTCAGAACTAGCCTGGGCTATCCAGTAAGTTTAAGGCCAACCTGGAGCTGTATACTAAGATGTGAAATCAATTACAGTGTGTGTTCTTTAACTTATTATAATGTTATTATAGTATGTAAAAAGAACAGAAATATTTTCCTTTTTACCTAGCAATAACACTTGAACACCTGGTGTTGGCTTAAAACTCATGTCAATTCCAAATGGTCTTCAATAGCTGTGTGTGGGTGAGTGTCCTGTATTGGACAGCCAGACCTTCTTCCTAAGATCCAAAAGCTTCCCAGACTAACTGGGACACTCCCAGCTGTTTGATCAAGGTTTGTGTCAAGAAGACCAGAATCTTCTGAAAGAAAACTCATTAGGATATAAAAGAATTTAAATAAAAAACTCAGCAGTCATTCTGCGGGACCCCTTATGCCTTGTTTCCTCATCCATAAGATAGGTCCATTTTAATATTCCCTCAGCCCAGGTATTTTGTGTTTGTTTGTTTGTTTGAGATGGGATCTTGTGTGGCCTAGGCTAGTCTCACTATATAGCCAAGGATGACCTTACCCTATTCCCTCCACCTTCTGAGCATTGGGATTACAGGTCATGCACCTCACACCCAGTTTTATTTGGTGATGAGCACCAAACCCAAGGCCTCATACATAATGGGCATGTGCTCTATCAACTGGAGCTCATCTCCAGCCTACCCTAGGGCTTTGTGAAGACATAGTGTGATCTGAACATGTGAACTCTAAATATTAGAAGCAATAAATGAAGAACTCTCCCAAAAAATAACTCTTAGAATAATCAAAGTGATTATGTTTAGAAGAGAGAGCCTCACTGTGGGGGGGAGGGGGACATTAGCATCATATCCCAGGTAACATAAATGGAACTGACAGGAAGGGAGAATGAGCCTTCCCTTCAAACCCCAAAGAGGAGCTGACTAAGAGGGATGGCTGCCTGTATAGACAGATGGAGAAGGGTAAAGAAAAGAGACTTCAAGTTCCTTGAAGGGCAGGTTTTCTAAAAAGGTTTTCAGGAGATGGTGAAAAGTTCGACACCACATGACTCTGTGCCAAGGGACACAGCAGCAGGTACTAGGTAGAACCATAAAATGTGGGCAGTTGGCAAGGGAGACGAGCTGGGATTGCATTTTTCTAGAGCTAAATATTCTACCATGTGCCTGTCCTTGGTTGTTGTAGAGATGAGCTGCAGAAGGCTGTGGCCTGATGTGTCCCAGACTGCCACATCTGCTCTTACCCTGATCTTCATGTGAAACATTGGGCCTGGAGAGATAGATGGCTCAGAGGTTATGAGCGCTTGCTACTCTTGCAGAGGACTTGAGTGGTTTCCAGAGCTCACCTCAGTGACTCTCGGCTATAACTACCCCCCCAGGAGAGCCAACAACCTCATTCTCTTCTGGACTCCAAGGGCAACTGTACTCATGTGTACACATGGACACTCATGAACATACACACGCTTGCGTGTGTACACACATGTACACACACACATACACAATTAAAATAAAATGCAGAAATACTAAAACAGTGAAGAAATTCGGTCTACTTGTGGAATTTATGGTGGGCCATAAGAGTAGAATCAGAGAGCACTTAGTAGGAGGCAGTCTGTAGAGGGACTAATGTTTGGTTACATTGTTAATAATTGTCCTGCCTACTGGTTTAATAAAAAAACGCTGATTGGCCAAAGGCAGACAGGAAGTGTAGGTGGGTCTTCCAGACTAAGAAAACTCTGGGAACAGGAAGAGCAGAGCGGAGACGCCAGAGAGACACCACCAGAAATGCCACAGACACAGAGGAAAGAAGTTGAAATGCTGCTGAGAGAAGATACCGGTACCAAGCCGCACGGCTGAACAAGATTGGTTAGTTTAAGAGAGCAAGAGCTAGCTAGCAATATGCCAGAGCCATAAGCTGATCAGCATAAAATTAATACAAGCATCTGTGTGTTTCTGTAGAACAGAGGGTCAGAACCTCAGGGCTAGACTGGAAAGGCTGGGCCAGAAACCTATTACAGCAGCCGTGACAGCGTCACTTCTACTTAAGCATGGTGGCACGCAGCCACCATCTTGGCACTGAGGAGGATTTCAAGTCTGAGAGTAGCCTGGCTATACAGCAAAATACTGTTTCACAAACAGTGAGCTTTCCTGTTCTCTTCTGCAGTTAGGAGCCTAATCCTGTACCCAAACGCCAGCTTTTCATTTGGTTTTCATTCATTTATCTGATGACACATAGTGATCACAGGAAGTAACACAATTCAGTACTGAGGGTGTGGCCCATGTGGGTCTAGTTCCACCAATCTCAGTGTTTGAGAGTGGATCTCCAGCTCACACCCAATGTGATGCCTCCTTGCAAATTCAGTATATTGTGTCCAGTGATAGAAAAGCTAGTTCCTTTCTTCTGCTACCCATGAATTCACTCAGCCACAGCAAGACTGTGTGCACTTGTGTATACACAATCACAGACCAACCCTTCATATTGTGTGAGAGTCATGGAGTGCTGGGTGAACAGTTGCCATCTGGGTTCTTGAGAGAAATGAATGTTAATTTCCCTCTCTGACACCAAGCCCCAGCCCAATCGTTTCATTCAAACCTATGTGATAAGTAGGGAAACAGGTTTCACTCACTGGCACTGTCAGCTACAGGGAGAGGCTGATCAGCTGTCCATAAATCTGTTAGGTCAGAAACGCAGATGTGTGAGCCTTGGCTGAACCTTCCAGAAAGAGACAGGATCTCCTTGTGCAGCTCAGGCTAGCCTGCAGCTCATAAGCAATTCTGCCTTAGATTCCTGAATGCTGGGATTACTGGTATGAACCATCAAGTACAGCTTGATTCTTAAATTGGGTGCATTTTGGACAGATTTGATTGTGGTCAATAGGAATTATGGACAAGACCTGGGCCCTTGGGCCCTCAGTCTAGCATCATCTGTTAGAACACCAAGTTATTCTGAGTATCCAGGGACAAAAGTCACATTTTCAAAGTGTGGTTCAAGAGGAGATTATACAGTATGTCACAGTGCACTTGGTTCCAGAGAAAGAATCCCAGGCAGGAGAGAAAATGTTTGTAGGACATAGATTCCTGGCCCTCAGGGAAGAGCCTTCTCTGGAGTCTGTGAAGAAAGGCCTAGGAAGCTGTACATTAGCTAGTTTCCCTAGTGATAGGGAAACTTTTATGTGAATCTACACATAAAAGTATCTAGATTCTCTACAGGTAATTTATTGTATGCCCGTTGCTGTCTCCTTCCTGGTACTCAAAGTCCATGTAGATTTTTAACAATTCTCTATAATCCATTTCTGCAGGGCTTCCTAATGATATCCTCCCCCTTTCCCCTTTAACATTTATTTATTTATCCAGTGAGTGTGCATATGCTCTGTCACACTGGAGATCAGACAGCCTGTGGGGCTGGCTCTTTCCTTCAACCATGTGGGTCACAAAGACCAAACTCAAGTTGTCAGTCTTGTGAGCAATGGCCTGTACCCAGCCAGCCATCTCAGCAGTCTAGCTGATTGTATTTTCTATGTCTGTGTCTACAGAGCAAGTATCCTCCATGAGTGTGAGACCAAGGTGGTGTGTTAGCCAGCAGGCAATGGATGCAGCAACCAGGTTTACATGCCAAATCTCTCAAGATACACATTAGGATCTGTGGTGGTTTGAAAAAACAAGTGGCCTCCTAAAGGAAATGGCATTGTTAGGAGGTGTGGCTTTATTGGAGGAAGTGTGTCACTGTGGGAGTAGGCTTTGAGGTCTCATATATGCTCAAGCAGCACGCAGTGTCTTAGACCACTTCCTGTTGCCTGAGGATCAGATTATAGAACTCTCAGTTGCTTCTCCAACACCATGTCTGCCTGCAGGCCACCATGCCACACCATGATGATAACGGACTAAACTCTGAAACTGTTAGCCATCCCAATTAAATATTTTCTTTTATAAGAGTTTCTGTGGTCATGGTGCCTCTTCATACCAATAGAAACCTTAACTGAGACAAACATCTTTAATTTTAAGCTTTGTGTAGAGAGTTTGGAGGTTCTGGTATCCTCATTCTTTCTCTCTAAATATATATTATATAATTTTATGTAATATATAACATTTATATATAATATATATTAATTTGTGTGTGTGTGTGTGTGTGTGTGTGTGCAGGTGACCACAGAGGCAAGAAGAAGGCAGCAGATTCCCTGGAAATAAAGTTATAAGTGGTTGAGAGCTGTCGAGAGTGAGTGCTAGAAACAAAACTGGGGTCCTCTAGCAGGGCAGCATGCACCCTAACCAACTCTTCATCCTCAGACCTCACATTTTTATGACATGATTATCTCAGCCCTGACAGGATGACCATCTCCAAGCCACAGGGAGGTTCCCTTTGCTCTACTCTGTGACACACTCCTTATTTTTTGAAGAGATGTACCATGCATGACTTGGGTAAGTGACTCAAACATTCGGAGCCTTGTTTCCTCATCTGTAAAATAGAAATAGTAGTAATTCCTACCTCAGAGGGCTGCTATGAAGACTGAGTGACTTGGGAGCTGAAGAGAACATTTAGCTAGTGAAGTGTTCACCACACAAGCAAGGGAGCCTGAGTTCAGATCACCAGCATCTACTTTTAAAACACATGACTATATACATCTATAAACCTGGAAGGTGGAGACAGGGGAATTCCTGGGACTCACTAGCCAGTCAGGCTAGCTAACCCAGAGAAAGACCCTGTCTTGAAAATACAAGGTGAAGAGTGATTGAAGAAGACGTCTAACATTGACCTCTGACCTCTACATGTGTATACACACATGTGCACAATCATGGAAACAAGACTCAGTAAATCAATATGGTGAAGTTCACAGAGTGCTCAGAAAATGTTAATGTATTCTTAGTTGTCATTTTTTTTGGGGGGGAGAGTGTTTGTTTTTTTCTACTCAATCAGCTTAAAATGGAACATTCTATGCCATACGATGCCTTCAATGCAGTCCCCTAAGAATGCCCTGTGTCTCCTTTTCTGTATCCCCAGGTCCTTCCTCCCTCTGCAGACTCAGTCAGAGAAGACTAATATTTATTCAGCCCTCTAGCAATGGCTTCAGCCAGGCCTGATCCTGCACTGTTCAGCCGGGTCCACAGCACTCATGCAGGGCACAGCATCCTGTTCTTGGTGTGGTCAGAAAGGAGCCTTCCTGAAACTGTGCTCTAAACCACCTACACTCCAGACTCACATTTGTCCAAGCAGTTGTTCAAGGCTAAGAAGAGTCATAGGCCAAAGGGTCTAGGGTCTCAGATGAACAATAATAGATGGGGAGAGGAGCAGGTTCCCCAAAGGAAGGGGAAGAATGGGCTATGGCTGAGTGGAGGTATGGCAGAGACTGAGAACAAGCTGGCTGGACACTAGCCTTCCAGTGGCTCACCCTTCCATAGGTCATCTGTCTTCACAGTAAAATCTTAGGGCTCTTGGTTACCATTCTCTCATTCCATTGGGTATAAGGAGACATCCCTGACCTTCCTGGGTGCCTCTGCCAAGACCACACCCTTCCTAAGCTTCTCACTGACGGTGCCTGGAGCTGCCTTTGAAACATTCTCCTTCCCAGCCATCTACCCTGCACCTGCTGTTCACCCTGCATGGAGCCATCCTGCCCATCCTGGGGCTGCAGTGGTACCTCAGTTGGCAAAGTACCTGCTTAATATGAGGACTGTAGTTGACTCTCCTACCCTGTCTCTAGCTCATCTCCTCTTCAGAGACTCACTCGTGTTGTATCTGAAAGCGGCCCAGCAGACAGGGTGCACACCTGGGGCCCAGGGACCCTTGCCCAGGTTGCTTTGCTCGGCCAAAGGGTGGGAAGAAGGAAGAATGGCAGCAGCGAGGGACATTGTTTGTAAACAGAAAGTAACTTCCTAAGAGGAGTATTGTCTTGTGGTGCTCTGCCAGAGGTCTCTGAAACACTGTTCTGGACTTCTGTCAAAGATCCAAGGCCAAGTCCTGGGCCAATATGGAGCATTCTGACAGTGTAGACTGTTCAACAGCCCAGGCAATCTGCATTCCTCAAAAAGCTAGCCTTGGAGAGCAGGCATGGGATTCCATACCACTAGGTGGGCACCGTGAGCCCTCTTCCTACTCTCTGGGTCCTCCTGGGAAGTGGAGAAGCCAGGGGACAAGGTTAGAACTCTAAAACTTTTTGTAGTGCACCTCACCTCCGTCTGCCTTCAGGAAGTACCCCCCCCCACACACACACACACACATACACATGTAGTAAATAAAACACTGTATAAAGTGGAACTAAGCCAGGCATGGTGATCTGTATATGTAATCCCCGTGCTCAGGGGACTGAGACAGGATTACCATGAGAACAAAGCTAGACCAAGCTATACAGTGAGACCCTGTGAAGGTAACATAGTAGGTAGAGTGCTTGCCTGTCATGTACAACAAAGCTCTATTTTAGCCCCAGAAAACCATAATTCAGAATAGTGGTACACATCTGTAATCTAGAATGTTTGGCTGAGAGCAGTTCTAGCTCACAGAACCCTAAGCATTGGAGAAAGAAATGGCTGCAATGAGCAAGCAGTATCAGCACTGGTGTGGTGTGTTGGTCACACTTAACTGAGTGACAGGGATGGCAGCAGAAGGGCCACATCTGCTAACCGCTGCCTGTCACCTGCTAAGTGCTGCCTGCCACCTGCTAACCGTTGCCTGCCACCTGCTAACCACTGCCCGCCACCTGCTAACCACTGCCTGCCACCTGCTAAGTGCTGCCCACCACCTGCTAACCACTGCCCACCACCTGCTAAGTGCTGCCCACCACCTGCTAACCACTGCCCGCCACCTGCTAACCACTGCCCGCCACCTGCTAAGTGCTGCCCACCACCTGCTAACCACTGCCCACCACCTGCTAACCACTGCCCGACACCTGCTTTCTCTTGGTCTTGGAGTGGGTTTTCCAGAACCTCTCAAGAACAGAATGGACTGAGAATTTCTGCACTCTGGGAGGATATGTCTGAGCCTGTCCATACTCTGGCTCCCTTGCCACCTCAAGTCACCCACTTGGCCAGTACCCTGCTTCCAGGGGGTGGTGCTGGCAGAATCTCAGCCTTCCTTACCTTGAAGGTACTCTGTTTACCAGGCCTGGCAAAGTCCAAGGTTTCTAGCACATGCAGGTCCCTCCCCACCCATTCCCTCAGGGACATGCACACAATGACCACGAGGATGTGCAAGGAGATGCCTGGCATAGGCATTTATGTAAGGGAGTAGCCTCAGGGTATCAGCAGCCCAGGCCTGTAGGCATCAGACAAACAAAGCCTCAGTGTCCAGTGAAGCCCACCCAGCCAAAAACAGTCCCTTCTGTCCCCTGGGGATGGAGCCTGACAGTAACCCTGTGGTAATAGGGGACAAAAGCCACCCTCCATCAACTCTTGCCCTCTTTTATAAACTTACTGTGGTATACCCTCAGATGAGAAACCCTGGTGGCTTCAAGTGTCTGGGTGTAGGCTGGGAGGCTTTCTATGGCAAAGACAGTATCTACTCAGTCGGGTAGGGTTCTTCCCTAATTCTCTGTCCATTTCTGACCCCTGCTTATTAAAGTCCACCAGGCCAAGCAGGCAAGCAGGCAGGCTTGCAGCCAAGTTCAAGATCCAAAGAGGCAAACAACACTCTTGTAGGTGCCAAGCCTGGGGGAAGGGTGTCAAGGAGAGGAGAGCTGGGTTAGAGGCCCTTGTTCCCTCTGTAACCCACTCCCCTTGCTCACACCCGCTATAGGAAGCATCTCTGGCACTGCACTCCTGTCCTTCAGGGCATTTGCAATATTTGCAGAATTCTAGGTTGGGGAAGTACCTCTGTGGAGAGGTGAGCTGTTAAAAAAAAAAAAAAAATACCAGACTGGAAAGAGCAGGATCACCCTGTAGCACCTTCCTGGAGCTACTGGGGAGGGGTGCAGGAGGAAAGTACGCAGGACTGCTGTGTGCTGCACTAATGTATACACGGCTGGCTTCCAGTGGTACCTAGTGTGATGAGATGCTGGAAGTGCCCGCCATCATGATTACTATGGAGATGGGGAGAGGTACTCACTCTACTCTCTGTGAGCTTGGTTCCCCTGAGTGTAAGTAGATTCTTAGCCTCCACAGAATTGGGGGACATTTGCCTTTCCAGAGGAGGAGGTTCATTTGGCTTTAATACAGTGCCCACTGCCTAGGGAGACTCCTCAGCCTCACCTTTCCCTTGAGCTGCAGGTTGGGCTTTTATTTATTTATTTATTTTAATGAGCTGGTCCTTCTCCCAGCTTCAGTTCTAAGGGACTCCCTTTCTCCATTCTACATTCCTGTGGGATGCTTGTCTCCTGTGGGCAGAGTAATAATCCACCCAGAACTCACTATAGAATTACCTGGTGCATGATGCCGCTCACTCTGGGCATCTATTCATTTATCTAACAAGAATGTCCTGGATTATCTGGCTGAAGTGCATGGCTGTAATGCCAGCATGTGGAACTTGAGGCAGGGGGACTGCTACTAGTCCAAGGCTATCCTGGGCTATCTAGTGAGTTTTGAGTTTGTCCCGGACAGCCTAGGCTACATAGTGATTTCAAGGCCAGTTTGGGCTATGGGGAGACCCATCACATTTCCCCCCTGTAGATCCCCAGAAATTGTACAGGAAGTGAGCTTGTCAAGTGAAAGAGGAGACCCTAGTCTCAGACACTCAGTGGGCAGGCTACCTGAATCTGCCCTTTGTCCCAGAGTTTCTAACCCAGCTCAAGAACTTTGCATATATTTGGCTGGTTTGGTGTTTGAGCCTGGGTCCCATGGAGACCAGCCTGGCTTCAAGCTCACTATGTGGAGAGGCAGGTCAGATATATGTTTCAAGTATTTCCCATGATTCCATTGTTGAGCAGCTGCAAATCACTCATAAGGAATTTTACTAGTGCACCCTGGGAAAGAAAGGACCAGAGTTAGAGCAGGTAGTACTTTGCTGGAGTAACTGACTGGTAGCTATACAGGCATCTGGCAGGACCAGTGTGGAGAAACCAGCATGTGCAGAGGGTGTGGTGCAAAGAAGAGCCTGGAGGACCTGGAGCTGGAGGAGCAGGTCCTGATTAAAGCCTCCGAGGGAAGCTGCTGTGATTGCTGTATGAAGAGCTCTTACACTGAGCAGAGAGCAGCTTTGAACCTAAGCCTCCTTGCCAGGGTTGGGCAGACTCAAGCCTCTCTCCCAACTCCCTGATCCAGCTCTAGGCCCCTGACAGTTGGGAGGGGAATTTCGAGACAGTCTTGAATCTGCCCAGCTTCATCTGCTAGGATCATGCCTATGGCTCCTACCAGCTGTGCATTTTGGCTTTCTTTTGCTCCTCGTGGTCAGTGGGAATGTATTGTCAGATGCCATAGCCAGAATATCTGGTCTTCTTGCTTATTGAAAGCAGGAGCAGAACCTCACATGCCCTCCACCCACCTCCTCTCACTCAGGTGTTATCTGCCTAGATGCTGACAGAGAAAGCACAGGAACAGAGAGGAGACGAGCCACAGGCCTCCTACCCATCCAAGCACGTGGCTCAGCCAGGATCCCCATCCCCACCACCTCACACATCCTGCAGCTTCCCTCCACCTGAGGCTGGTGTGCAATACAGGGATCCATGCCCAGGGCCCATGTGGCTGGGTTTGATTGACATGATGCTGGAAAGCACTCACCTTCTACTCCAGTACATGTCAGGGTATAGTGCAGGGATCAGAGAAAGGGGGTACAGGATATACTTCATTTGTGTACAGCAAGGAGGGCCAGGGGCATACTGATGTCATTTTTTAAGGTGGTGTGTGTGTGTGTGTGTGTGTGTGTGTGTGTGTGTGTGTGTGCGTGTGCATGATAAAGTAATAAAATGAACCATTTTGTCTGTCAGAGGATTGTGGAGTAGGTCTTCTCCTTAAACCTTTATGTAGGATCCTGGGATTGATCAGGGTCCCCAGGCTTGTTCAGCAAGCTGAGCCATTTCACTAGCCTCAAATGAACTATTTAAATGGGTGTCATTGAGCCACAAGGTCATGTGAGCCTCACTGCTAGCTACCAACAAGCCACACTCATCACCCAAGCATGACCTGTGCCTGGTGGGCAGCTGCCCGCTACCTTCCCACAGAACTTAGGGCTGGCAGGTGAAAGTGTCTGCTGCACATGCCTAACGATCTGAGTTCAGTCCCCAGCACCGTGGAGGGGAGAGCAACTACAGAACTGACCTCTGACCTCCACAAGTAAGCCATGGACATGTGCTCCCCCCATTAGTAAATAAATAAAACAAACATTTGAAAATGAGCTTGGTGAACCCGACCCTGCGGGACAGCAGGATACACTGTGTCTAACCTCCCTACCTGGTTAGATCAGGTCTGTCCCTCCATGGTAGGTAAGGACAACCCCAAATATGGAAAAGAGACCACCACCCTGCAAGAAAGTAATTTTCTCTCACCCATTTTTCAGCTAATAGGTCTTCTTTATCAGCCATCACTAAACCCGAGCCCAGCATGGGCGTATGTGACACCCTTATCAGAACACACACAGCACCAGCTGCAACCACACCAGCTGTATGGCACTGAAGCATGGGGCCAGCAGCTCCTTACATGCCCATCTCAGCTGTCCTGGGCTCAGTCTTGATGGGTGCTCACACCACAAGCTTTCCCTCGGAGGAGTGCCAAGAATGCCAAGTAGTATTGCTGGGTGGGAAGGAGGGGGAGTCCCCCAGATCTCGGGGACACAGAGAATTCCATCCATGGGCATGTCTGAGGTCACATGATACCTACCAAGAAGGTGCAAACAGAGACGGGAAGCCCAGCCCCCCTCCCATATCAGACCAAGAATGTTCTGTATGTCTTCAGGGGAGGAACAGAAGGAGTCTGCAGCAGCCCTTTAGGAATTTCAATTGTGTTCTGAGCCCTCCACCCAGCCTGCATGAGGGGACACTTGTCTAGAGCACTATCGGACCCACGGGAACAAACAGCTGAGACTTTGTGTGATGGTGACGCATTGACATTTCTGGGCCAGGCTAAACAACGCAGGCACTTTACTCTCTAAGTCTGTACCCCAAGTAGCTGGAAGGAGGTGGATATTTGTAGTACCCAAAGGAAGGCAGGGCCAGTTAATGTTCACTGTAGCAGTGGGCAAGTGGCCTCACCTCCCTGTGCCTCAGTTTTCTGAACTGTAAAGTGGGCTGAGTGTGGGGTTAGCTGGCCAAGTCCAGCCCTGGCATCCTCCTCGAGGTCTGGCTGTTATCACTGCTCGTGACTAACATCTCTGGAGGATGGAGAGGTCAGCATGTAGACAGGGCTCCTTTACAAAGCCTGTGTAAGTACAGGTTGTAACTGTGTAACTACAACCTTTGTCAATGGCCTTGCAGACAATAGCGCTCTTTTATTTGGGAAGCTGAGATCAGTTGGTTAGATTCTGGACTCGTGTATCTGGGTTGAACTCTTACCTCCCGCATTTATTCACCTCGACTATTGGCGAGTCCCTTGCTATCGCTGTACTTTAATTCTGTAGTTTTGTTTTGTTATTACTTTTATCTGTCTGTTTGTGCACGCATGTGTGAGTGCCAGAGTACGCATGTGTGGTGGTCAGAGGACAACTGTTACCAGACAGGTCCCAGGATTGAACTTGCCATCAGTCTGGGCAACAGCCCTCTGCCTGCTCAGCCACCTTGCCAATCCTTTTTTTTATGTTTTACAACCAAGTTTACCAGGGTTCACTAGCTCTTTTCCACGGCACCTCTGAGAGTTGAGCTCTTTCTGCAGGTTCAAGAGCCAGGAAATGGGTGAAAGCACAGGCTTCACCCACCGCTTTCCTGCTCATGGCTTAAGAGTTATGAGACCTTGTTTTGTTTTAGACTTCAGGTTCTCCGACTGCCGTGTGAGATACTGGGCTCTGCCTCTTAATCTGTCTTTGCAAGTCCTGAGTGTGACAGCTCAAACAAAGATGCCTGCATGCACACACACAGTTCCATAGAGGTACAGCTTTTAAGCATGCTGGAGACCGCAGTCAGGGCTGGCCCACTTCCCCCTCATCCCACTGACCTGCGAAAGAGGAAAGGTCCAGATGGGCAATAGAAAAGACAGTGAAGAGTGGCCAAGTTCAGACTGATTCCATCCAGGGTGTGGGAGGGAACCACGGAGCACTCCAAAAAGGACAGAGTGACTAGGTTGCAGTTATTAGTCACCGTGATGGTTTGAGTCTGACGTGTCCCCTCAAGGCTATTGTTTTGAATGTTTGGTCCCCCAGTTGGTGACAGTATCTTGGGAGGTTCTAGAACTGTGGGCACAGTTGGCAGAAGTACATTATTAGGATGAGTCCTTCCAGTCTGCCTGGTTCCCTAGTCTCAGGTCCACCATAATATGAACAGCTCCTCCACATGCTCCCAAACATTATACCACCTCCTCCCTGCCACGATAGGCCTTTCCTGAGTTATCTTTCTCAGGGACTTTAGTCACAATGGTGTAAAAGTAACTGATGCACAAAACACAGGAGGTGTGCTCCCAATACTAGGACACTTTTGGGGGTTTTTGTGTTTGTGCTTCCATGAATTCATGAATCCCTCATGCTCTCAGGCAGAAGAGGGGTACATAAACTCTCTTGGAACCAGTTACAGACCCTTGAGCCTTGACATTGATTCGGGGATCCCCTGTGATCTGCAAGAGCATTATGTTCTCCTAACTGCTGAGCCATCTCTCCAGACCCACCAGACCCAGTTTTATGCAGTGCTGGAGGATGGAACCCAGGACTTCATGCATGCTAGGCAAGCACTCTACCTAGGGAGCCACATCTTCAAACTCAGAGTTCATAGTCCTTATAGAATCATAGCAAGAAGGGTTTATGTGATGTCAGCAAGTAAGAGCTTTGAAGCAGGTCAACTAGGTGGCAATAAGGAGTGGGGAGGCCTGTGGCAAAGGCAATACTGTCAACTCTATATCCACCATACCAAGAATATGTGTGGAAGGTAGACTTATATGCTCATTTCTCTCTCCTGAGGCAGGGCTATCCAGCCCTGGATAGCTAGGAATTTCCTTTGTAAACCAGGCAGACCTCACACTCACAGAAACCTACCTGCCTGTCTCTGCCTCCCAAGGACTGAGATGAAAAATGTGGATTATCACAGCCAGCTTCTTTTTAAGCTGCCAAATGTGCATATATATATATATATATATATATATGCTTATAATAATTTAAATGCCAGCAAGAGATGCAATGGGCTTTTTAAAAGCCTCTGGAGATAGGGCCTGGACTCATGCCCATCAGTCTCCTCGGTCCTCATACCGTGGACTTTATCTTGTCCCTTGTGATTCTTCACTTTTCTGTCTCCAAAATCTCCTAGAGCTATAGCACCAGTTCTGGTCTTCAGGAAAATTCTAAAATGCTGGGTTCAGACATAAACACACACACACACACACTCCTTAGAGACTGGTGTTTCTTGGATCCAGCTGGATAGCATCTCTCCTGAGCCAACTTGGAAAGTGGGTCAGCTGGGAATTCCTCTATAGCCTGTCAGCCTGTTCTTGGGCCTGGCATGGGGCCAGCTTTGGAATTGTTGTTGAGATTTCCTGCCGTGGGTCCTCTCTGCAGCAGGGGTACCACCCTGTTTAACTATTTAGCAATCTGCTAGCTTCTGAGAGCCACAGAGTGCGTGCGTGCGTGCGTGCGTGCGTGCGTGCGTGCGTGCGTGCGTGTGTGTGTGTGTGTGTGTGTGTGTGTGTGTGTGTGTGTTTGGTCAACATCATCTGGGTCTTCTGTATTTGGCAGGTGGGTCTGGGGCTTGCTTTCCCCACCCTCAATACAACCACACTGTGCTCAGGTATTGTCTACCAAATGTAGGATAGAATCCTATATATTTGTATTCACTGACTTGCTATTCACCCAATTCACTGTGTGCAGGGACTGAGACCCAAAGATGACAGAAGTCCTAGGTACTCTGGTTCCCTCTGCTTGGTCTTTCCCCAAGTTTATGCAAAAACCTCCTGAGCACCTACCTGTTTCTCAGATTCCTATTCACAAGCCCCACACTGGGTTTCTAGTCCATCATCCACTAGATGGTTCTCACCTTCCTAACCCTATGACCTTTTAATACAGATCCTCATGCTGTGGTGACCCCAAACATAAAATTATTTCATTGTGACTTCATAACTATAATTTTGCTACTGTATGAATCATAATATAATTGGGGAGATAGAGGTTTGACAAGGGGTCAAGGCCCACAAGTTGAGAAATGATGCACTAAAGAACTCTTGACTCCTAAATTATAGGACACAGCATCAGATTAGAACTCAAGGTATAGTGTAAAAGCATAGTCCATGCTGCTAATGCTAAACTAAGGGATGAGTTCATTGACGGAGTCAAAAAGGATTGTATAAACACACACACACACACACACACACACACACACTAGCACTCAGGTAGCAGAGATTTGGATCAACAAATTTTGAGTCTAGCAAGGTCATATATCAAGATTCCTGTCTCAAAGATCAAAACAATAAAAATGTGTCATGATCATAAAAAACAAAGAAAGATGGATTACTAGCAGAAATAAATAAATAAACGAATAAGAGAGATCCATTCTAATCCAGTGGAATGTGGATTGGATTCTGGACCAGCAAAATGAAGTGGAAAAAAAAAAAAGCCAGCGTGACCTAATAAATTCTGGAATTCAGTAGATTGAAATGTGTGGATATAGCCTATACGTTTGGCGAATTCTCTATAACACCTAAGATGCCAGCAATCAAAGAGCTTTTAGTGTCAGCACTGGAAGCCACAGTCAGGAGAATGTGAGTTAAGGGCTAGCCTGGGCTACAGTGACATTCTGTCGCAAGAAAAGAAAGAAAATTCAGGTAAAGTGGGTGAACAAGCAGCACTCGGGTTGCGGATGGTTGTGACCCGCCATGTGGATGCTGGGATTCAGACCTGGGTCCACTACAAGAACAGAAGTGTGCTTCGCTGCTGAGTCAACTCTCCAGCCCTAACTCTTTGTTGTACAACACACCCTACTCCAGGCTAGCTGGCCTATACGCTTCCTGGCAATCCTTTCTGCCTCCCTCCCAGCTATGAGCTGCTGGTTATAGATAAAGTGCACCACCTCATTTAGCTTTTTAACGTGGATTCTGCTCTCTAGCTCAGGGTATGAAGCTTGTGCAGCAGGGGTTCATCAGCTGAGCCATCTTATGTGTCCAACTGTTACTGTTGCGCTTGTCTATATAATCTGAAACTACTGGGAAATGAACCCGGTTTCTTATGCTTGCTAAACAAACAAGTCACCACCGAGTCTGATCAATCCTCAGCTCATATTCTGAATTCTTAAATAGTGAGGAGAGGAAGGACAGAGGGGGGGAGCAGAGGAGAGAAGATGGAGGAGGAAGGAAGCCTCCTGCATTCCTGGGGATGCCCCAGGGTTCCAGGCTGTCCTTGAGGAATCTCATCCTATCTCCCAAGACCTCCCACCAAGACATCAGCCCCTGGAACTAGCTCATCAGCCCGTGGAACTAGCTCAAAGGGCTTTGATTTACTTCGGTTCTGTGTCTTCACATTTTCATGAAGACAGGAAAGGGAGAAAACGACTCTTTTATTTTCTTTTCCAGCTTTGTCCAACGTTATGCCATTTAACACACCGACGCAGAGCCGCCACAGAGCGAGGGACCTCCACATGGGGCCGAACCACCACCGCAAGAAACCGAGCCTCCGCAAGAGGCGGGGCCACAACAAGGGGCGGGGCCTCCGCAATGCACTGCTGCTCCTCCGCACGAGGAGCCGCCCCCGCAGGGGACGGGGCTGGCACAAGGGCCTGAGCCGACGCCAGCACAGGTGTAGCCCACCAGGCGGGGCGTGCTGGGGAAGGTCTTGCGCATGCGCATGCACTTGTCCTTGTCGATGCATAAGGTGTTGGCCTTGATGGCTAGCTCATGCTCCAGCCGGGACTTGGTCATCACCAACAGCTGAAGCGTGTCTTGCGTCTCCCGAAGCCTCAGCCTGAGTGTCTGTAGGGTGTCGTCTATGGTGAAGACCTCGTTCACGAGCCTGGGGTGGGGCAGAGAGAAACCTCCGTGACATTCTTTTCAAACACAGCCACCCCCTGTGTGGCGGGGAAGGTGTCTCTTGTGGCCACAGCAATGCAGTCCTCACCCTGGAGGGGAGGGCTGATAGAAGAGCACCTCTGGGAGGGTCACCTAGGCTGACAAAGCATGAAATAAGGGACCAAGGACAGAATCTGACAGTTTCATCATGGGGCATGGCCCCGGTGCTGACGGTCCTGCCCCTGCTTCTCCGACCTGGACTGAAGGCAGGTGTTCACACCAAGTGTCCACAGCAGTGCTGTCTACCATGGCCCAGAAGAGGGCAAGACAAATGGCGGCATAGTCGCACCGTGAAAAACTATTCAAGAACGATTCATTCTGTGTTTGTCTCTAAGATGGTGTCATTGTGCTGGCCATAGTGACATTGTCTCCAAGTCTAGCGCTCAGGCTGTCCCCCTGTCTAAGCCTCTCAAGCATGCCTTGCCTTAGGCCCCGCCCCCTTTCTCCTTTCTTTTCCTGTCCTGGTCTTGTGGTCCAGGCTGACCTCAAATTCTCCTCACAGCCAAAGGGTGACCACCTTGAACATCTCATCCACCCTCCTTCACCTCCCAAGTGTTTAGATTACAGACATGATTCCTGCTGTCAAGTGGGTTGCTTTTTGGTTTTGTTTGGGTCTTTGAGAAAAGGTTTCTCTGTGTAGCCCAGGCTGTCTGGGAACTCGCTCTGCAAACCAGACTGGACTTGAACTCAGAGATCCCCCTGTTTCTGCCTCCCAAGTACTGAGATCAAAGGCATGCGCCACTGCCACCACTGCCTGGCCACGTCAGGTGTATTTTAAATGAGGGTTGGCTTCTTCAAAAACATGGTCTCTGCTGGTAACACATAAGGGCTAGTTTACATATGAGATTGGGTGCATGGTGGCTTTTGCTCAGGTCTCTTTTTCCAGCTGGAACACACATATATGCCATGTTAGCTTCTCTTTGCTCACAGCTTCACATCTCAGAGAATCATGGCCTAACCAATCGAAGCCACCTGACCAGGAAGAGAGCCCCCCCCCACACCCCCAGCAGCCCAAGTCATTGGCCAACTGACTCAGCACTGAAGATTTTCAATGCCGCACAGTGAAAGGATCTCTGCAGTGGTTATGTGCTTCAGAGACACAGGGCAGGTGGATCTGAGACCCTTACCACCTTGTCCCCCATCTTACCCCATCTTCCCAGGCTCTGCAGAATTTTCCAAAAGTACAGGGAGGGGCTCTGAAGGAGGAGTTTGGAGTACAGGAGAAAAAAGATGAAAATGAATGGGCCATGTGGGGATGGAGGATGCACTGCCATTAAGACTCTCAATTAGCCATGCTGTCTGTGCATGACAAGCCCAGGAGCCACATGGGGCAGAGGGACACCTGAAATGTGGCCTCTTGATTCAGAAGATAACAAAATAAAACCCTCTATTCCCATTCATATCTGCATTTTAAATTAAGCTTCAAATCTTTTAAAGACAAGGTTTCATGTAGCCTAGGCTGGCCTCAAACTCTATGTGGCTAAGGATGACCCTGAGCTTCTGGTCTTCCTGCCTCCACCCCCTGAACATTCTGTGCATGGTTTCTGTGGTGCAGGGGATCAAACTCAGGGCCTCATCCATGCTAGGCAAGCACTCTACCAATTGAACTACATCTTCAGGCCATTTAATTTAAGGTAAATTTAAGAGGATGTGGTTCAGTTGGTAGAATGCTTGACTAGCATGTGTAAGGCCTTGAGTTCAATCCTCCATTCCATATAAAAAGAAAAGTAAACAAGCAATCAGGAATCAAAGAAGAGGCAAAGACTAGAATGGTGACCTCTGACCTCCACAGTGGGCTCTAGGACAGCGGCAGCCACCAGAACCCAGAGAAAGGCAACTCCTTTCTCCCTGCCCTATGCTCCTGCCCTATGCTCCTGAGCCCACTTTCCGGAGACTGGCATATAAACTTTGCATCGCTAGCAGGGTAGGTAGGATCTAGCCAGCCAGGAAAGACTTGGGCTCTTTACAAGGAAAGATGTTGGAGATGAACAAGGATGCAAGCAGGCATCTTTCCATCAGATCCTAGAATGAGAGATGCTGAAGGCGTGAGAGGCCAGAGCTGTGTCTGTGCTGCTAATGTCTTCTTGACCTTTCAAAGGAAGCAAGAAGGTTTCCTGAGCAGAGATGCAGTGCTGGGGAGTGGGGGAGCTTCAGAGAGAGGGGGAAGGAGGGAGGGAGGGAGGGAAAGGGAGAGAGAGAGAGAGAGAGAGAGAGAGAGAGAGAGAGAGAGCGCCAGAACATGGACCTCCATCCAGCTTACAGCTGAGATGTGGGACCAGGTGTTCTGATTCATGCAGGATCTGGTTCTCTGAGCCAAGGTTCTTACTGCAACCATCTAGGCAGGACTGAAGATTTTCAAAGATATTCTGCATCCCTCACTTCAGCAACTACACAATTGAAACTAGTTCCCAAGAAACCAAAGCCCCAGCCCCAGGAGTTCATGATGAGGGAAGGAAAAGGTAAAGACAGAGGAGGAGTGCAGGAGATTTCACACAGTTCTAATAATCTTATGAGACTACCTTGCAGGAGCAGCGGGAGCTCAACCATGAGTCACACAGCTGTGACCAGGGCTGCCATGCAGTCCTCTTGTTCTCTACTTAAACCCAAGCCTCATATCAGGACCCTGAAGATGGACTAGACCACACCTTATAAGACTCCTGTCGAACTGACATGTTAAATGAGTAGACAGAGCTAGCTTGTTAAAACTGCCAGGGAGCGCTCGGGCCCTGATGCTGACAGTGAATCTTCATCCACTCACTTGAACTGTGGTATGTCTTTGCAGAGCTCCACGTTGGGCCGTCGGGTCCTACACGCCAGTCTGGTCTGGGCCACCTTCAGTGGGCACTCCTTAGCCATGATGGCTCTCTCCAGCAACATGATGGTGTTCTCGGCCTGAAAGATCTCCTGCAGTATCTGTGGGGACCAGGAGACTGTCACAACGCCCAGAATTCTCTCACCTCCTCCTCTTGGGGAAGGCAAAGAGCTGAAGTCACTTCAGGGACCTCTAGCCTAGCCTTTCAATTCTTTCCCCCCTCACCTCCAACACCTTTGGGGCAGGGACTGTAATTGGGATGACCTTGAGATGCTGTTGCCACCACTACCTGTTACCATGACACTGAGAGCTAGTGCTGGGCCAGTACCAAGGAAAAAATTTGGTTTTGAAACTCTCCTGGAGTGAGTCAGTCATTGTTCAATGGGTATGGTGGGGGCGGGGAGAGGAGGGAAAAAGGGAGGGAGGAGAGAAGGAAGAGAGAAAGGGGAAAGGAAAAGGAGGAAAGAAAGAAGGGGGGGCTGGAGAGATGGCTCAGCGGTTAAGAGCGCCGTCTGCTCTTCCAGAGGACCCGAGTTCGATTCCCAGCACCCACATGGCAGCTAACAACTGTCTGTAGTTCCAGTTCCAGGCAAACACCAAGGCAAATAAATAAATAAATAAATAAATAAATAAAGCTTTTTAAAAAAAAAAAGAAAGAAGGGAAGACAGAAGGAAAAAAAAGATGTATTTGGGGGTTCTAAAATCTATTCATAGAAAGAGCTTATTCCATATAATGCCACCATTGTTCCACTCTATGGAAATGTGGATCCCAGCAGACAGGAAGGAGCCCGCTGGCATGAGAAATGTTCCATACCTTGATGTGCATAGAGGTTTGAGAAGTGAGAAACTGGAGAAATTGCATTAATGCTCACTGGCTATACACTTCTTTATCAGATTGTTACTCCTCAGTAAAAAGAGTAGGGTGTAGCTCAGTGCCAGAGTGCTCCCCCAGTTTGCAAGAGAAAATTAGAAAAAGGCCTACAGGGAAAGATTGGTGAAGTGCCGACACTGATGCTGGGTTCATGGAAGCCATTATGTGTCTTTCTATACTTTCATGTGTTTGAAATTTTCCACAATGAAAAAAATAAAAGAACATGAACTGAAAATGTATGTGCAAAGCCGTGGATTTCATCCCCAGTACCACATAAAATGGTGTGCTAGCATACTCCTAAAACCCCAAAACTCAGGAGATAGAGGTAAGAAGATCAGAAGTTCAAGGACATTCTTAGCTACAAAGTAAATTTGAGACCAGCCTGACCTAAAAAAATGAGTACACAAATAAAAATATTATAAGTTAATGAGTGTGTCAATAAATAGGTATACCAAGCTGGTCTATTACTGAAGGAACTTGACCATCCCTAGCCAGGCTTGGACTGAGCAGATGGTAGTTCCTGCAGTCTCCTCTTATTCAAAACAACCACCCTCTACCCTCACTCACCCAGCAGTCCCAGGTCTAAGTGCACCTGTTTCCCATGGACCCTCTCCTATGAGAAGGCTCTTGGGGATGAGTTGTACTGATACCCACTCCAGCCCTGGACTCTCTCAATGACAAAGACGCTCTCATTCTATTCCTGCCAAGCCTAAAAGTCATGCTGTCCATGGTGGCTTTATTGCCAGGATGTTCTGTAATTTCCCGTCACCACAAAGAGTTCAGTTTCATATGGCCAGAGATTTAGTAATGATTAAAGAAAAGCAAATGTAGTATGTCCACCACTAGTCTCAACCAGAATGCTGTTTGCCCCCACTCACTCCACTGTAAATAGATGTTGGCTGTGTTCAGCCATCTTGAAATCAGACCCAACTAATAAAGGACTGTTTTCCATTTCTACTCCTCCAGTCTAATAAGTGAGGAACACAAAAGCCAGAGAAACCACTAATAAAATACTGCTGAGAAAGTCCCATCATCTAAATTGTGGGGGTCTAAGAAGACACAGACAGAAGAAATTAATATTGGGAGCTGACTTTGTCAAGAGAGCGGCCAACTGAACCTCAAGACACCTGGTTACATCTAATATTCAATGAATAGTGTGTGTCTTGTAACAGGGTTACTGTTGCCACTTTCCAAAGCGTGTGTGCATGCATGCGTGTGTGTGTGTGTGTGTGTGTGTGTGTGTGTGTGTGTGTGTGTGTGTATACCCTCTCATAGTGTGCTGGCTGTTGAAAGTGGGACATTTGGAAATTGAATAGGTCACCTTTTTGTCATGCAAAAAAACAGCAAGAAATCAATAGTTTTCTAATCGATCAGATGCTGGCCAGGCCATCTTTCTTATATAGGCCTCCCAAACTGTGACTTTCGTTGTTGGGGTGTGATTTTGTTTGTTATGTTTTGACATAGAGTCTTACTAGCCTGGAATCCACAAGACTCTTGTTTTAGCCTTCTAAAGGCTGGGAATACAAGAGTGTGCCACTGCACCCAAGTAAAATCTACTATTTATAAATACCCGGTCTATGCTACTTTATAACAACAGCCCAAACAGTCCAAGACATGCCCCAGTGATGGTCCGGATGCTGACTCTCAAAAATGACACAGTCTGAGGTTCAGGTGGAACAGGGTCTCTTGTGTTTCCATTTGCTAAACTTGAGAAGCCCACTCAGTATGTGGAGTAAACAAATGACAGTGTGTCTGGAAGTTTAGATTTGTGCCAGTGATTCTTTCTTGTTTTTATTTTAAGCAAGGTCTTAGCATATAGCCTCTGATTCATGATCCTCTTGTACCAGCCTCTGGAGGGCTGGATTACAGGCATATTCATGCCACTATGCGGGGGTCCTCCTTACTGATCCTCTTTTAAAGGCAACCTCACTATGTAGCCCAGGCTTTCCTCAAACTCAAGATAAGCCTCCTGCCTCAGCCTTCAGAGAGTTAGGATTGTAAGCATGTGTTAGTACACCTGGCCCATAAATTGTCACTTCTAAATAAATTATTAGTTTAAAAGTTGAGGTTTATTTAAACTATTTAAACTGAGGTGCACAGTCATTAACAATACAGATGGGTATGACAAAATCAGGAAAGTGGCTGGGATGGCTGAGTCTGGGACCCCTTTCGTGTGTTCCTAAATAAGGCAGGAAGGAGTCCATCAGTGGTGACACAGGAACAAGGGTGTGAGGAACAAAGGGGTGGGTGGAATCACTTTCTCCTGTCCTTCCTTGGGCTCCAGCCTGGAGCTAATTCCTTCATATCTTCCCCCCTTCTGGCTACATGTCTTGATCAGACCTGTCTGTGGGTTTTCCAGAACACTGGGGTTTTCCAGAACCTTCTTCTATGGCCCACTGATGATTCATCCCCAGGGCACATCTGCCCAGGTGGATGAATGTTCTCCTGCCAAAAACTGTTCCCAACAGCTTGTTATCTAGCCTGCCACTCACAGCTAAGTTGTCTTCATCCAAATGGAAAATAAAGGCCCACAGTCCCACTGAGGTACAACCCTGTGTGCCCAAGGTTGGAAGTCTGTAGACTGTAATCCCCGAAGACTAGATTGTAAGCAGCATTGTGGGTTGGCCAGTGGCTGGGATTTCTTGCTGAAGAGGAAGCCATCAGGGCCATTACCCAGAGCAGGAGAGGGTCCTGATGTGGCATTCCTAGTGAGCAAGCTACTTGTCAGGTATTTGGTCAAAGGTAACAAACAATAGGGCATCCCACTTTGAGAGCACATAATATCATGTGTATCTGTAATTACGCATTAGTGTAATGACACATTAACTGAAGACTCACATATCAATAATTACAATGGGCATTCTGGAGCATAGAGAGTGCAACATCATGAGCAAAGACATGAGACGTTTCACATGAGCAGTGTGTGCCAAGAGCACATACAAATAATAAATACACCAGGGCCAAAAGAAAGAGAACCTCCCACAGTTCCAAGAGTTTCTTTTAGCTGGGTGTTGTGGCACATTCCTGGCACCCCAGCATTTGGAAGGTGGAGGTGAGAGATCCGGGAGTTCACAGTGATCCTCAGTGGGGCCAACCTGGGCTACATAAGACCTTGACTCATAAATAAATAAATACATGACTTCATGGGTAAAGGCACTTGCACACACTTTTGTGAAAACTTGTGTGTGTGTGTTACTCTTTGAAACAGCTATATCTTTATCAGAAGCTCTCGAAGAAAAACACACAGAGAGAGAGAGAGAGAGAGAGAGAGAGAGAGAGAGAGACAGAGAGACAGAGAGACAGAGAGGCAGAGAGAGACAGAGAGGTTCTAGCCCCGGAACCCTCATGGTGCCCAAAGGGAAAAAGGCTTTCCAAGTCTCTACACATACACCATGGCATATACAAACATACACACAAAACAAATGTAAATATGTTTCCTTTTAAAAAGAATCTACAGTTCAAGGGGAAAAAATACTATCTCAACAATAAAAGTCAGTCCTGGCTTTCCTCTCTGAACACTGGAATGTTCTGGAGTCTTTGAAAATGGATGCCCAGAGTTGGCTCAGACTCTGCAGACACCCCAGGCACCCCTGGGAACCCAGGAGGCCTCTAGAGAGGAGAACCTGGGCAAGCTGGTACCTGTTCCTGAGTGCAGAGCCTCAGATTCCAGGTACTTATGAAACGTATGTAACATGTGCACACGTACACACAAATACACACAAAGTGAACGTCACAAACACTACCTCCTCTGAAGCCACCCACCCACCTGTCCCCAGGGCTGTGATACACTCCCACATTCAGATCAAATGTGGCAGATTACAGGACATGGTGGCTGACATCTGCAATCCCTGCACTCCAGAGGACCACAAGTCCAGGTCCTGCCTGGACTGCTCCGAATGCTGGTCTCCATAAGAACAAAGAAAACACAAACAGACATTCCTCACAGGATCGGTTCAGGAGCTGTCCGCTCAGCCTGAGCGATTCTTTCTCAGATATACACAGGCTCACTTCATCCACCTCCTTCAGGCTGTGGTTAATATGTCCAAGAGGCTTCCTCTGCACCCCTTACAGCATCAGAATTTTAACAAATGATGTGAGTCCCTTTCCTTCAGATACAGATGTGGTAAGGCCCTCTTGAGTTTACAGCCACACTCAGGGCAGAGGTGGATGCCCAGCAGTTTCCACCCTTGGCCCGGTTTTACTACACACACGTGCGCGGTACACACACACACACACACACACACACACACACACACACACACACACACACACACACACGGCTGGCACTTTGGCCCCACGCTCTGAGGGGTTTCCCTGGAATGTTCATCTTTCTGTTCCCACAAAGCTGGGGAAAGAGCCTCGGGCACAGTTTGGCTCATCCTAGAGGCTGGGCGGGGCCTCTGGGGATTGGGCCCAGGGGGTCACCCCATGGGAGGAGTCTTGGCATACTGGGTCAGGCAGCTGCCAAGCCTTCCTGGCCCTGGCTGGGAGAGGGGGACTGCGGGGGTGCAGGGCGGGGAGATTCAATTGGGAAAGGGTGGAGTGAGAGAAGGGGGAGACTACTTCACTCCTCTGCATCCCCAGGAGCCAGGGTGCCTGCAACTCAAAACAGGGAGTCCAGGAAGAGAGTGTCCTAAACTGCATCAGAAGGCGGACCACTCCGTGTCCCTGAAACTGCAAGGTGTAAGAGTCATAGCTCCATAGGCCAGCTGCTGGTCTTACTTGCTGTTACCCTGTAGGGTTCCCAGCCTCTCTGAGCCTAATGCCATGTGCACTCAACATCTGCGGAACCCTTCCAAGTTGCTAGATCCTTCAGAGTATGCTTTCTTTGTCAGTCTGGCAAAACTACAACCCACTCAGGTTAGTGGGCTAAATGAGATAGTATGTGGGGTGGTCAATTCTCAAGTGGATGGGTCTGGACTGAGGGTGTTCTGAGAGCTGGTAAAAACATCGCAGGACAAGTCTTTGAATGAGTCCTAGAAGACAGTTCCATCAGGATCAGTGGGCCCAGGGAGCATGCCCAGTGTGAGTGAGCCTCATCTGTCAAAACCCAAATTGCATAAAGTACAGAGAGAGAAAGGGCTCTTCTCTTAAGCTCTGAGGCCTGCGCTGGCCTGCACCACAGGTCTTGAAGACTCTGTGATCTTCACTGGTGACACAAACCCATTACTTACTTGTCAGGAGATAAGAGGTGGTTTACTCTGAGCTAAGTATTAAGTGACCATGGACCGGGGAGCATGAATTTAAGTTACATAGTGGACAAAGTGACTTTTCATAGTCACAGGACGAAATAGTCATGAATGTCATACATTTGTCAAATTCATTGCTGGGGATACCAGGTCGGCAGGTCCCAGAACAGTGGGAAGCCTCCCCTGTAGGTTTCAGATGCTACCTGTGGGCCGTCTTAGCTGCTGGGCCAGGAGAAGCTAGAGATTTGCCAGGCTGGTACATTCCAAAGGCTTCACCTGGTGATTATGAGGATGTTAGGTCAGATACGAGGTCGGCAATGGATGCCTACTAAGAAGATTAAAGATAGTCCAAGATAATTTGGCTCTGGATCTGCAACTTCCAGCTCCCCACAATCACAAAGCTCTAATCAATCCATCAGCCTTGTAGACTCCTCCACAGGTGTGGCTGTGCTCTGGGAACTCTACTTCAAGTCAGTGTCATCCTGGAGGTAAGCCAAACACCAGTGTTCCTAGGCATCTCCATTTCTCTCTTTTTTCTTTTATACTTTATTTACAGGGGCTAAAGGCAGCACTGGCATGAACCATGACACAGAGAATCGGGGAGGTCAGAAGATACCTTCTGGCAGTCAATTCTGTCTTTCCATCATGAGATCTTGTACTTGAACTTGGGCAGTTTGACTCGTCCAGCCAGTGTTTTGCCCTCTGAACCATCTCTCTGGCCTTTGTTTTTTGAGACAGGATCTCAATTCTGAAGTGTGGGCTGGCCTACAACTCATGGCGATCATCCTGAACACAGGTCACAAAGTATGTCCCACCATATCTGGCTGTATTTTTTTTATAAGTCTTCAGGCCAGCCCCCTCCAGATACTCAACTTAGTCTGTGTAGTATAAGGACTGCCAGACTACATGGAGATGGGTGTGGCTGTGTTCTAATAAAACTTTATTTATACAACCAACTAGGGGCTAGCATTTAGCCTTTGGCCTATTAGTTTGTAACTCTCTTACTACAAACCCTCACAAAGGAAATCATGACCCCTTAATGCTACAAAGCTGCTGCTGCTCCTCAGGCTTCTAAGATTCAGGGAATCAGTGGTTCTAAACCTCCCTAATGCTAAGAGCCTTAATACAGTTCCTCATGCTATGCTGACCCCCAACCACACAATTATTTTCATGGCTACTTCATAAGTGTACTTTTGCTACAGTTTTGAACTATATTTTTTTGAGATAGAGGTTTGCCAAAGGGGTCACAGCCCACAGGTTGAGAAGTGCTGCTCTCCAGCCTTGCAACTCAAGATGGGCATTGAACTCTGAAAGCTTGCTGGAGAGGGAAGCCTGTCTGAGCCCAGCCTAGACCTGCCATCAGGATAGGCATGCTAACAAGGCCCTCAGGTGATTTACCTGCATGTTCAAAGACAACAACTGGGTCTGATGTGAGGTTTGAGGTCTGATGTGAGTTTGGTTACATTTGCAAGACAGAAGGATGACATAAGGACATGGAGACTCACAGCAATTTGTGAGGAGACAGACAGGAGAGGTATGAGCATCTGAAAGCAGAATTGGGAAGGACTTGATGACTAACAGATTGCAGAGTGAGGTGGGGCTGGGGTCAGTATGATTGCAGCTTGCATACCCACTTAAATCCAAAGGAACCTTCTAGAAGAGAGGTCTTGGAACCAATAAACTATACCTAACGGGGCACCACATAGCACACTGCTATGTGTGGTCTTGGCAAAACCTGAATTTTCCCTGGCCTCAGTTTCTCTGTCTGCACCTTGGCAGCAGTGGCAAGGCTGAGGGGTTTTTGCTTTCTCCTCACTCCCAGGAGGAAGATCCTACAGGAGACCAGCTGTCAGCAAGCTCCTCAGGAGCGGAAATGGTGACGTGAAGAGCTATATAATTCACCAGGGCACCAGGGTGTCCCCATCTTGGCATCAGGGACACTGTATAGTATGGAAGGCAGAAATCGAGACAGCCTTAGATGAAGCAGACCTCGCTGGGTAGAAAAGTATGCCATTCATCCCAACTGGAGTCTAAACTCCATGCTGGTTTGAAGGGGGCGGGCTGCATGTGGAAGAGCTGCTTATATTGTGACAGCAGAACTAGTCAGGATGAGAGGGGTGATTTTAGCTCCAGCTGGCTTTTGGCCTCCACCAGCTCCATGCAACCTCACAAATTTGCTTTCCAATTTGTATAAAGTTAGGGGTTTTCAAGGAGATGCCCGGCTTGATCCAGACACACTCCCCTGCTTCAGAAAGGGGAAAGAAGCCTGGAATAATTGGGAGGGGGTCAAATGGTGGGACATTTTCACTTTCACCCAAGCCTAGGAGCAGTAAGTGGAGAAAGAAGGGCATGGATGCCAGGAACCCAGGACATGAATGATCCTGTACCAGGGTCCTCCAGCTTGAGTTCTTAAATGTGAGCATTCAGGGCTAGGGAGGGAGGTGGCTTAGTACCACTTACTGCATAAATCCAAGGACCTGAGTTCAAATCCTCAATGCCCACAGAAAAAGGTGTAGTCCTGTGCCTCCTGTAACCCCATGCTGGAGTGGGCAGGCGGATACAGGAGAATCTGTGGGGCTTGCTGGCTGCCATCCCAGCATCACATCAGTGAGAGGCTGTCTTGGGGGAAGGATGCAGGATGCCCTCAGCAGTTATGACAAGACAAAATGTCTCCAAATTTTGACAGCAACTATGCATAAATGCGGGTTGTAAATGACTGTTCAAATCTGAGAAAGCCTGACCACAGTGATGCCAGAGAAGTACACATGCCAACATATGTTAAGAGAGTCTCTGCTTGGGGTCCTGGAATCCCTGCTAGACTTTGAAAATGAACTGGGTTGGGGACCTACAAGATAGTTTAGCAGGTGAAGGTGCATGTAACCAAGCTCGAGGACCTGCATGGTGGAAAGAACTGATTCCCACAAGTTTTTCCTCTGATCTCCTTAACGTGCTATAGTATGCCCCCCCCCAAATACATAAATATAAAACCAAAAAGAAATGGCGTGTGGGGTGCTTTCTACTGCTCTGGAGAAAAATTCATGGAAACCCAGTATCTCAAGCCTTTAAGACAATCTCCTTAACACTTAATCTTTCCTCTTGGCTCCCTCCCCCTTCCCCATCTCTGTCTCATCCATCCATCATCTACCTACCTGTCTCTTTCTATCTCTCCAGAGTCTCACACAGCCTAAGCTCATTTGAATATGCATGAGGCATGTGGTGCATGAGGTAGCCTGAAGTTCATGTCAGGTACCTTCCTTGACTGCTCTCAACTTTACTCATTCAGGTGGGGGTTCTCTCGAAAGCTACAGTTCTCCAGCTCTGGCTAGTCTACACAGCCAGCTTGCCAGAGATCCTGTGCTGTCCAAGTGCTGGGATTACAGGTGGGCCACTGTGCCTGCCACACTGTTCTGTGGTGCTGCAGATCCAAAGCGATCCTCACACTTGTACAGTGTTTATCCACTGAGCCACCGCCCTCATCCTGCAATTCACAGGAGCTAATTTCCAAATATTCTTTAGCTGGATCCAAATTGAGCAAGGTGCCACGTGTTTTGGTTACTCTGCTTGTCCTCATACAGGTTTGTATTTTTCATTTTTATTTATCTTTTAAACTTTGTGTGCATGGGTATTTTGTTTGAATGGATGTCTGTGCACTGCATGTATGCAGTGCCCTGAAGAGGCCAGAAAAGAGCATCAAGATTCATTAAGACTGGAGTTACAGATGTTTATGAACCACTAGTGTAGAGCTGGGACGTGAACACAAGCTCTGAACCATTAAGCCACCTCTCCAGCCCCTTTTCACAGTGTTTAGAATTAAGACTCTTTCATCTCATACTGAGTCTCGGGCAGAACCAGGCCAGCAGTTCTGCTTTCCAGGACTTGGCCAGATTTAGACTCCAGCCGTCAGTAGCTTGGCCCTTCACCCCAGTGCTAAGAGGTATCCAGCTGCTTGTGAAAGACAAAAACATTTCCATCCACAAAAATCTCACTGTCAAACAGAGGCCAGCAGCTGGAGCTGGGACCTCAGCTCCCACTCTCTCAGGCCCAGACTCCCCACCTTCCCGCCCAGTTACCCTGCAAAGATGTAGTTCTGCTGATGCTAACAGCCATTGGAAAGTCAAAATGCCAAGGACTTCAGCAGAAAAGAAAGCCTCTTAGGGTTCAAGCCCTCTGTGGACTGGTTAAACTCTTTCTATGGCTAGTAACTTTCTTTTTCCATAGCTTTTTCCCTCCCTGAGTTTGAACCCACAGCACCCAAGCAAAAAATAAGAATGATTGTAATTCTAACACTGAGGAGACAGAGAAGGGAGGCCCCCAAGAGCTTGCTAGCTAACCAGTCTAGCTGAATAGGAGAGCTCCAGGTTTGATGGGAGGTCCTGTCTCCAAAGGTAAGGTGGAGAGTGAGCAAGGATGATACCTGATGATAACTTCCAGCTTAGACATGCACAATCTGCAGCCACACACACATGCACACACAACACATACACATACACACTACACAACATACACTACACACATACATGCACACACATACACACCACACAACACACATATACCACATAACATACACTACGCACACACATATACATACACACCACACAACATACACTACACACACACACACACACACACACACACACACACACACCCCACAGACATACACATAGAGAAAAGATACCCAAGAGCAGGTATGGGCATGCAGCTGGGTGTGGAACTTTGCAAAGCAAGGTCTGACTGGAGAAGGTATGACTCAGCAGCCATGGAAAATAATCTACTTAGAGAGCAGGGAGAAGGATGTAAATATAGTGCTTATATCGAAATTCTCAAAAAACGAAGAAAAAGAATCGCACAAACCTGTCTGTGGTGCATGCCCAGAATTCTAGAATTTGGGAAATCGGGGCAGGAAGATCATAATTTAAGGCCAGCCTGGACTACATGGCAAGTTCTAAATAGCCTAGGCTATACAATGTATCTCAAAGAAAAAAATTCAAAAAGCCATCTCTGTTTTCCCTGGCCATCCATTCCATCAGTGATGGTCAGCCTCATCTGTCTGTGTCTCTTCTGTGTCCCCTGACTACAGCAGCATGCAGTACTGTCTGCAGGGAGAGAGCCTTAAGAGCCAGCAGAGAAACAGCCTGATCTCTGACCGCTTGATGGAGGCTGGGCTGCTGGCCTGCCTGGCTCACCTTACTGCCCCCCTCCTGATGCCACACCTCCAACCACAGCAAGAGGGAAGTGATGTTTGGATCCAAAGGCTGCAACATGTTTCCCAGGCAACAGAACCCCCCACAGGGACAATTCACATCTCTCTGCACAAGTTAGGCAAGGTCTACCTGACAAAGGGACCTGGCCTGGTCCCAAGAGAAGGTGGAGAGAATTAGACAGGTGTTTTAAGCTTATCCAGGCCAACATGCATTCTTCTTGATCGGCCCAGCCAGAGCAGCAGCAGCAGTGGTGACAGGTAGTGCAAGAATTCATTCCGAATGCAGATTCCCTGGCTCCTCCCATTGGCTCAGCCGGAAGCACACACACACACACACACACACACACACACACACACACAGTGCACAGTGTGCAAGTCTGTGCCACCTATTTCCACCTCTCCCACAACATTTGTACCTCCACCTTTGCCTTACTGTGTACAAGTTATAGCAGGACTCACTTACTCTTTCTCCAAATCTATTCATTTTATTTAACATATCATTATTGTTAGGCTTTTTTGTTTGGGTCTTTATTATCTTTTGACTAGTGTTTGTGTGGGGAGGGGATTACAAACACATGTACCACAGCCTGCTCATGTGGAGACCAGAAGGCAGCCTCAAAGATCAGTTTTCTCTTCCTTCATATGGGACTTGGACATGGAAATGGATCAACTAGCTAGACAACCTTTACTCACTGGACATCTCCTTAGCCCAAGTGTATTCTTTTCCTGGGATATGTTGTTTTGCAAAAAGGTCTTACTCTGTATCCCAAGCTGGGCTTGGACTCACAGCAATCCACCTGCCTCAGCCTCCCATACACTGGGGTTACAAGTGTGAATCTCTACACCCAGCTCAATTCCCTTTAGAAAGAAAAAAAAAAGTATTTTAAACTGAAACTTTCTATTGCTGTCATTGTTATAAATCAAACAGCACTTCACTATGTAAAAGAACATTAGCAAGGCATAAAATGAGACAAAGGCTGTGTGCTGCTGGAGCTCTAGCTGCGTACTGTGGCCTACCTGCACCTTGAGAGGGCTGCTCAAGGATGAATCTAAGCTCACTGATACTAATGGTCCCTTGGTAGAAGATATCCAGTGTCATCCTGCCTGCCTGAATCTGCCTCCCACACCTTTAGAATAAGCACTTTTTGTTTCTGTTGTGAATAAAGTCTCATTAGCCCAGCTAGCCTCTAACTCCCTATGTTTCCCAAGGATGACCACGAATCTTTGATTCTTTTTGACTCCACTTCCTGAGTGCTGCGATCACACATGGCACAATGGAGTGTGCCATCGTATCTGGTTTCAAGCAGGCACTTTGCCCCCAAACATCCTCCTCATAGCACAACTATGGATCTTCTCCCCTCCATTGAGTTTCATCCTAAAGCACCCAAGTGGATAACTGGATGTTGGAGAGGGAGCTGTTTACATGTAGGGTCCCAGGGCCTTGGCTGACAGAGCACTCAGACCACCTAGACACTATCCTTTCCAGCTCTGGGACCTGAAACTGCTTTCATCAGGAATGACCTCTAATCCTTCTCCTAGCACTGGCCTAGAAGATGGCTTAAGGCTTCAATGTCCTCCTATAAGGACCACACCCCAGGGCAGGTCACAGGTTGGGGCATCAAGATGGCTTAATAAGTTAAGGCATTGCCTGATGACCTCAGTTCAATCCTCAGATCCCACCGTGGAAGGAGAGAACCGTCACAAGTGCACGTGCACATGCATAAACACACACACTTGTGCACACATGTGTGGTGATATATATCTAATAAAGGTAGTCTAGAATATCGGAGAATAGGGTACCCATGAAGCCAAGCTAGAGGTCACAGAGTGGTGACAAACGCCTTTAATCCCATCACTCAAGAGGCAGAGATCATCTGGATCTCTGTGAGTTCAAGGCCAAACAGAGCCAGGCAGTGGTGGCACAGACCTTTAATCCTAGCTCTAGGAAAGTTGAACCAGAAATCAAAATAGCTGGGCAGGGAAAGAAAAATAAAATAAAAAGACAGGAGAAGTCAGAAGTTCTTTTCTTTGTCTGTATGCCCAGTCAGTCTGAGGACTTGTGGAGACAGAGCCTACCCTATCTGGCCTGAAGAGTTGGTTTTGGCTTGTTCCTTGTCTCTCTGATATTTCAGCTTTTCCCCAATATCTGATATTGAGTTTTATTATAATACTAAATAGAATTCATATGTTATCTGGCACCCAATTTTTGGAGCACAAATTTGCAAAAAAGAAAGCTACTTGTCCACCAGAGCCACACATGGCTGGAGTCATTACCTGGCTGGCTAGATTTTCCATTTGGAATTAGCTTCCAGCCAGCTCTGACCCTCAGGCAGTTCCCACCACATGTGTTCCTTCTCTATGATCACCTGGGTATGTTTTTCAGACAATGGCTTCATCTCTTGTGGGTTGTGTTATTTTTTTTTCCTGGACCCCATCCTTGGGCTGATACCACACTAGGTAGCTGCACCACTTCACAGTCATCTGAATCATGATTGACATTAAATTTGGTGAGTCAATTAGGATTTCTTAAGATGGAAAGCTGATTTAAGACACACAGAGAGATTTTTTGCCTGCATTTAAAAACAGGAAACAGTAACATGTAAGGAATATGGTCTTTGTTTGATATTACTCTAGATGTTTTAAAAGTGAAACCATTAACAAAGAAGATAATTAATATAGAAGGGATTATCATATCTATTATAATTATTGTTTAATTATCCTTTATCATTAAAAAAGTCAGTTAATATGAATACCAAGATGAAAGTCTTTAAAAAGCCTATTAAAACAAATTACAGAGATATTCAGACCCAGACAGAGAAATTTAAAGGAGAACAAATCTTAACATTGCCTTAAAAGGTAACAGAGAAACAGCCTAAAGCTTTTAAACAACCAACATTAATATATCCTAATCAACCTTACAGGAATTGCCAAATGATAGAAACTATGCAAGAGCTGAATGGTCTCCTGTGCTAATATTAGATTTAAAGGGATTCAAAGAAGCAATAGTCACATATGGTATGCACTCACCATTCGTAAAACAGATGTTAAATTCCTGGTCAACTTATAATAGAATTATTCCTAAAGACTGGACAGTTATGGTCATATCAGTTCTAGAGGCTGGGCCTCAATTACAGTAAAGCACCTAGTGGAAGGAGGAAGCTAAGACCATAGAACAACTCAGTAGAGGTATAGAAATCGCCCAAGACCGCCTTCTTGGGGATGGAGATTATGCTAATAAAAAAGGCAATTTTAATATAATGACTATATCCTGAATTTATGACAAATGGCAGCCTTGAATGCTTAGGATATAGGAAGAAATAGGAAAAAATATTGATTCCTTTACAAAAGTGATCCAAGCCCCCCCCAAAAAAAAAAGAAAAAAAGAAAGAAAAGAAATCTTTACAGATTTTTTTACAAAGATTGATTTCAACAGGAAATAAAATGGTACCAGCTTCAGAAGCTAGGAGAACAATAATTAAATCTCTGGCTTTTGAAAATGCTAACTCACAATGTAAAAATAGTTAGGCTGTTAAAGGCAAGATCAGTACCCTCGGAGAATTGGGTTTGCAATATAATTCATATGGAATCTTATAACTAATTAGGTAGGAGAAGTTATTTCTAGAAGTTTAAAGAAAAATCAAAATACTGTTACAACTGTGGAAAGCAAGGTCACCTAAAAAGTGACTATAAACAAGACATTCCCAGAAACAATGTTTTTGCTAAGAATAACCCCAACAGAATGCCTCTCCCTTATGGAGTATGCAGAAGGCGTGACAAAAGCAGCCATTGGACCAAGGAGTGCAAGTCAACAAGGGACAGACAAGGTAACTTTTTACCTTCAAGAAATGCCCTGAGGGGGCTTTCTTGGGACCTGTATCAAATCCAGTTCAGCCTTATTGGGTCATTGTGGAAAAAACATCTTCCCAAAGCAATTAAAAAACCTAAAGCCTATTCTAAAAAAAAAAAAAAAATACTGCTCTGGACAATATAACAGCTATAGAAAGGAGAACAATCAATTCAGGGAAAATCATAAAGCAAATATTTTGGCAAACTTCTATAAATGAACAAAGACCAAAATTAAAAATACAAATAATGATACCGCTACTGAAGGTCTGGTAGACACAGGTGTGATTTAACAATAATTTCACCAGAATCTTGGCATTCAAATTGACCCCTTCAGAAGGTAAATGTTCAGCTTTGGGGACTTCAAACATTATCCCAGGTAAAATAGAGTGTGAGATTACTTGAATGAATAAGGCCAGAAGAACAGAGAGGAAAATTAAAGCCATATGTGATTAACATTGTCATAAATTTATAGGGATGAGATTTACTACAACAATGGAGTACTCAGATTAATATTCCTCCAGTTCCAGAAGTGAACCAGAAACTAGCATATGATTCTGGGAAAAATATTAGAAGGTATCACAAAAAAGTTACCAACCATTCAAGTTGTACAAAAACAAGGCTTTAAAATGGCTAACAGATAAGCCTATATGGATTCAGCAAAAGAGAAACTGTCGACCTTAGAACATCTGGTACAGGAGCAGTTAAATGCTCACCATATTGAAGAATCAACCAGCCCTTAGAATTTTCCTTTATTTGTTATCAAAAAGAAATCTATAAAATGAAGAATGGTAACAGGTCTAAGAGTGGTAAACAAGGTGATCCAGCCAATGGGCTTTCTACAATCTGAAATCCCTTTGCCTTCTTTGTTACCTAATGAATGTCCTATTATAATTGTTAACTTAAAAGATTGTTTCTTTACCTCTACAAGAACAGAACAGAGAAAATTTTGCCTTTATAGTGCCCACTTATAATTCTTTGCCTGTGAAGAGATATCAACCAATGGAGGGTTCTCCCATAGGAAATGTCAAATTGTCCCACTCTATTCCAATATTTTGCAAAACCATTAGAAGTGATACATAAGCAACTTCCACAGTCTATCATTTACCATGACATGGATGATATCTTATTGGCAGATTCAAATACAAATACTTTAGAAAGTATGTTTGAAGAAGTGAGAAAAAAATTGCTTGCTTGGGGATTAAAAATTGCTCTTGAAAAAATACAAAGAGGAGTTTCTGTCAATTGTTTAGGATATAAAATAGATTGACAAAAAATTAGACCCCAAAAAGTGAAAATTATGAATGATTTCTAAAGATTGCTAGGAGACATTTCCAATACTTGGCCCATTATTGAGATAAAAAAAAAAAAAGTCATGAACTGGAATATTTGTTCAAAACCCTAGATGGTGGAAAAGACTAAAATAGTACAAAAAAAAAATCAGCAGAAGCTGAGAGAGAATTGGCTTTGGTGAAAGAAAAGTTACAGGATTCACATGTGGATCATATAGATCCAGACATTAATTGTATTCTGGTTATTTTACCCTCTAAACATTCTCCTATAGGAATTTTAATGCTAAGAGAAAATATTATACTGGGGTGGATATTTTTACCACATAAACTGAGTGAGCAATTAAAGACATATGTGAAAAAGATTCCTGATTTGGCTTTTAAAGGAAAATTAAGACTTCGCCAACTGATAGGAATGGACCCAGCAGAAATTGTTTTACCTTTAACTAATGAAGAAATTGACCAATTATGGGAAGAAAATGAACCTTAACAAAGAGGTTGTAGCAATTTTTGGAAGACATTAACAATAGATACCCCCAAAGCAAAAAAAAATTCAATTTATAAAGAAACTAACTGGATTCTTCCTCATGTTATACAGGATACACCAATTTCTGGATATTTTATGCTGATGCAAACAAATCAAGAAAGGCAGGTTACAAATCAGAAAATGTAAATAAAGTGGCTCAAAGCCCTTATAATTTTGTCCAAAGGTCAGAATTATATGCTATTATGACGGTATTAATGGATTTTACAGAGACTCTTAACATAGTCACTGACTCTCAGTATGCAAAAAGAGTTGTTTTACACATTGAAATTACTGACTTTATTCCTGATGAGTCAGGACTAACTTCATTATTTATTCTGTTACAAGAAATAATCAGGAATAGGAATCAAATTTTATCTATACCACACATTCGATTCCATATGGGTCTGCCAGGCCCTCTACCACAAAGTAATAATGAAATTGATAAATTATTAATAGGAAATGTGCTAGAGGCCTCAGAGTTTCATAAAAAATAGCATCAGTAGCAAAAATTTTTTAAAACAAACAAACAGAATTTCTTCATTACTTGGTAACAAGCCAAAAAATTGTAAAAGATATCCATCCTACCTATCCCTTCTATAACCAAACTCCATTACCAGCAGGGAGTAATCCTAAAGGCATACATAAAAATGAAATATGGCAGATGAACGTGTTCCATTTTACAGAACTTGAAAAATTAAAATATGTACATCATACAATAGATATGTTTTCAGGATTTTAGTGGACAACTACTTTGAGTTCAGAAAAGACTGATTCTGTAATCACACATTTGCTAGAAGTTATGGCCATCATGGAAATATCTGTACAAATTAAGGCTGACAATGTTCCAGCATGTGTCTAGTAAGATGAATCAGTTTTTTTGCTTATTATAATATAAATCATATTACAGGTATACCACACAATCTTACAGGGCAAGCAGTCATAGAAAGATCAAATCAAATGCTAAAGGATATACAAAATAAACAGAAAGAGGTAACAACCTCCCCCAAAATAGATTACATAATTCTTTAACTTTGAATTTTCCCAGTGCCAATAGGAAAGGAACAAGAGCTGCAGAAAGGCATTGGCTATAGAAAAAAATTACTGAGCTAAATAACCCTTTCTACTTCAAAAATGTGTTAACCTCAGAATGGAAGCCAGGATATGTGCTACCTCAGGGCAGGGGATTTGCTTTTGCTTCTGCAGATGAAGAAAAGATATGGATACCATCAAAATTAATAAAGACTTGATTTGAACAGGAGAAACATCTTCATAAGGAATAATGATGGTTCATCCACCAATGTGATAATTTTTAAGTTGTAAGAAAAACTCACCAAATAAGGGTTTGGGGAGTGTTCTGTTTTTGTCTCTACAGAAAACTAGAAATACACATCTTCAAGAAGTCAAAAGTCTTTGGACATCTAAATGTCTAAAGCAGAAGAGAAGGCTATCTAGAAAAAATTTACAAAGAAAAATCAGACCTATTGTTACCAATATACTCTACAGGATAAAATCTCACTGCCCAACATCTATATCTCTTTACTTTTAAGAAAAGTTCAAGTCCCAGTTCAATTGAAAATTAGATCTAGCTTTAGAGTTGGAGTGTGGCTCTCTTTTTTTCTAAACCCAAGCATGCTTGTTAAAGGAAAATGCACAATCTCTGTATCATATCAGAAGAGCCTCCTAAAATGGGATTAAAGAATAATAAAAATTAAGGAATTATTCTTATGATATATAAAATTTATAATGATAATATATGAAACATTTGGTCATGGTATTAATGTTCATATATAGAGTATTAATTCATTCTTTAAAAGGCTTTATCTGGCTTTCTGTACATTGTTTTGGGTTTGAGTCTCTTATCAGTTTCTTCAGTGAACCATGATGATGTTTAACTGCAACCTTTGAAGTCTCCAATTGGAAGATGAGGCCCCACAAGGATGATTTCCATGGGCTATGACAACACTTCAAGGCTGATAACACCAACTAGAGACCAGCTTTGAACAACAAACTGCTCAGAACAATTTTGAGGTGGCCAGCTGAAATGAATCAGCCTCATAGACTACTCTAGCCAAGACTTGAGACAAGCCCTGCACTTTCCCATTATGCAGAGACTTAACAACAAATGATACAAATATTTATCCCAGGACTTGATAATTAACCTAAATTTTTCTTTTTGGGATCCTGTAAAGATGCTTTTGTCCCCAGACAGCAAGAAGTAAATTTAAGCACCCACATTCCTAAGAGGTGGGGTGGGTGGTTTTTAGCCATTCAATGTTTATGAATAATTGTCATTGTTCAGGGTGTCTGGCTACAAGTTGTATTGGTGATGGTCAGGAAAAAAAGCTGAACAATAGAGATTAGATTCAGGGTTTTCTTTTAAAAAGAAAAAGAAAAAAGAAGATGTGGATACAGATATGATAGAACAAGGAGTAGATTACTAAACCTACTCTAAAAATAAAAAGGAAATATGGATATGATAAGATTAAAAAAGTATATTAAATCTACTTTTAAAAAGCAATTACTAGTTTGAATATTTTACATTCAATTGGATTTTTTATATTGTATACAAATTATTTGTATTGATACAAAGTTGGGATCAATTTTGTTACTGTACATACATTTTTACTCTTGTTCAATGTACTGTACCTATGTAGCGCATCTAACAATGTAATACAAATTGCTATCCCTTGAAAGTTATTATTACCAACTAATTAGGATATAAAGAAGTGCAAGTTAGTAGTTAGACATTAAAATCAAACTTACAGTCATATTAGATATGTTTTCAAGGTAAAGCAGAAATATACTTTAGATAAACAGGTCATCTTCAAACACTTTAAAGATCTATAAAATATTATATTTAAGATATTTTAATAATATAAGTTTTTTTAATTTTATGACAATGAGACATGTCTGCTACAGGCAGCACCAGTCTACTTCAGAGAAGATAATGGGCCCCAAAGAAGCTCCGTATGAAGTTTCTTTGTGGCAAAGTTAGTCACTGGGCAAGAAAGTACCCTTGCCCTGATGCCTGACAGTATGATATTCAAAATGAACAAGTAGGCCACAGAAAAAGGACTCTGGAATCTTGCCAATATAAGGTAGGAAGATCTAAGAATATCCTGTTTCACAGATAAAGTCTGTCAGATATGCTGGGGCTGTAGGCTGAATATTGATGCCCCAATGCTGCAGAGGAACCTTGGGTGACTGTCCAGGCAGCCAGCTGTTTCTGTCATTTTTCACATTTTCTGGAAGTAGCTTGCTTATATTCCCTGTTTACTTAGTTAATATTATTTCCTTCTCAGGTCTTTGAGGGAGTTGAAAATGATATTCATAGTTTTCCTATTTACAGTTTCAGAAAAAAATTCATTGTGAGGTATAAACTGTGCAAGTTTGAGAGACATCAAAAGATAGTTTTCAGTTGGTAATATACGTTAGATAGAAAGTGAATCAGGTACAACCTTTGGACTCAACAAAATAGGATAAATAATGGAATTTTTCTTTGAATTTGTCAATTGTTAATGAACTGGACATCATCAATGTAATTATTGCTTATATATATTATAGATAGTTCTTGTACCTATTATATATAGTTTTTATTAGTTATAACCCTTTTAACACAAAAGAGGATATGTGGTGATATAGTACATATTAAATAAAAATAGTCTGAAATACCAGAGGACAGAGCCAATACATGAAGGTCAGGGAGTGGTGACCCATGCCTCAGGAGGCAGAGATCTGTCTGAATCTCTGTGAGTTCAAGGCCAGGCAGTGGTGGCATACACCTTTAATCCTACCTAGCACTAGGAAAGTTGAACCGGGAATTGAAATAGCTTCACAGGGAAAGGAAAAAAAAGACTGGAGAGGGCAACAGGTCTTCCCTTTGCCTGTATACCCAGTCAGTCCGAGGATTGATGGAGACAGGACCGACTCTGCTCAGTCTGAAGAGTTGGCTGTGGTTTGTTCCCTGTCTCTCTGATATTTCAACTTTCCCCTACTATCTGGCTCCAAGTTTTATCATAATACTAAATAGAATTTGTGTTTGTGTGATACACATGCATATATATGTACATACACACAGAGAGGAATGGAAGGAGGGAGGGAGGAAGGGAGAGAGGGAGAGAGAGAAAGACAGAGATAGGGGGGAGAGAGGGAGGGAGATAATAAATAAATAAAAAAGTTTTAAAAAGGAAATTGCTCAAGGATCTAAGGGATTTGTACCCAAGCCCTCAGGCTCAAAGTCCACACTCTACAAATAGTACAGGGAGGTGAAAGCAATGGGTGATAGTCTCTATTGCATCTTGCTTTATTAAACAATATTTTACCATAATTTTTGCTTCAGTGACTTTTGAGTAAATTAAAACTCCTAAGCTCTGATGTCAAATTAAAAAGAAAAGAAGTCTCAAGTTCAGTAATCATCTAAGGACAAGTGATTTTAAGAGGCCAGGAAGAAGGAAGTGCCTCTTGAGAAAAGTTCCAGGGTATGGATGGAAGTACAGCCTGTTAGCCCAACTTAGTCCACTCTACTGCTTTGTAAATAAAGCTTTATTGGAAAACAGCCATGTTCGCTTGTATAATATGCTATCCATAGCTGCCTTCTTACATACCCGTAGGATGGAGTAGCTGTAACAGTAACCTTATGGTTCACAGACATGAAGATATTTATTATCTGGCTCTACAAGAAAACTGGTGAGTGAGGCTGTGCCAGCTCTACCTTCTCAAGCATCTAAGACTCCCCCGTTGTCTCCCATGTCCCCCCTTGTTTGGGGGCAATCATTCTCTCTCACCAATGCCTTCCAGAGCTTCCTGATGATCCTCCTATGTCTGTTCTAGACCTCTGAAGCCTTTCTCTACTAGAGTGAGTCTGGACCCAACAACATCTTTCCCTCAGTACCCTCTGTAGACTCCCGGCACAGAGGAAGCCACAGCCTTACCAGGTCATCCTAGGACTTCAATTCTCCAAACTGCTCTTCCTCCAATATCATCCCATAAATCTCCGGAAATTCTTTCTTTTCTCCCACCCATCCTTTGCCTGTTTGAGCTACTCTGTGTGTGTGTGTGTGTGTGTGTGTGTGTGTGTGTGTGTGTGTGTGTGTGTTTGCACATGTGTCCAGGCAGGCACAGAGGCCAAAGGAGGACCCTGGGTGTCCCGCTCTATCGCTCTCCCCCTCCCTCCCCTGAGTCAGTCTCTCCCTGAACCCAGCACTGGACGGCAGCCAGAAAGCCCCACAGATCCTCCTGGCTCTGTCCCCTCAGCACAGGGTTACAGCTGGGAGGAATCTGTATGACTCAGGTGCTCAGGGTAGGCTTTGCTAATAAGTAATATTTGATACAAGAATTAAAGGACATTTTAAGAGGCTGGCCAAGAGGATGCCTGGGGAAGAGTCACTGGGCAGAGGAGAAAACATGCAAAGGTCCTGGGGCAGGCAGTGAGCAGATGTGTCTGGGGAACACTGAGGACAGGTGAGGGGCTGCAAGAGACAGCAGCAACAGGGAAGGAGGGCGGAGAGATGATGACAGCCAGAGCATAGCAGGCCTTGTCATCTCAGAGTGACACAGGGAGCCAGTGCAGTGTCAGAGCTGTGGATCATTCCCAAGTGAGTGCAAAACCCTTCACCAGAGGCTTCCCTTTGCAATGCCCTGCTTAATTCAGCTACATGTGGAGGACGAAGGTGGATGTCAGGTGTTGTCCCTCCCTGAACCCAGAGTTCTGCAATCTGACCCACATTGGCTGGCCAGGGACCCTGGAATCCTCCTGCCGCTACTTCCCTACTGTTGGGGCTGCAGACGCTCACTGTTGAAGTTGGAGACTGAACTCAGACCTTCACTTCTATAGCAAATGCTTTGCCGCCTGAGTCTTCCCCAGCCCTGGCCTCTCAGTCTGTTTTTGCTGTAAACACCACTATCTGTCTGATACATCCATGAAGGGCCCCTACTTCTGACTCATTGCTTCCCTCATTATAACTTGCAATTATTTTCTAGAAACTCATTTTGTCTGTACACCTGGGCCAAAGGCATTCAGATGTGTGTGGGTGTAATTGCTCCAGCGATTCCCCTCAAGTTCTGTCTACAGCCCACCACACCACTGACAAAGAGGTACACAGCCAAAGGGCTGTATTGCAAACAGAAATTCAGAGCTGGTCCCTCCAGCTTCACCACACCCTGCAACAGGATGGATACCCCTAAATCGTTCTGTGTAAATTCCATACCCACCACTGCTCCTCAAATTGATGTAGGCCACCTGCAGATTAGCAGCATGTTTGGTGCACCCTCCCATCCCCATCCCCTGCTACCCTGATTTATTTCTAATGCCCAGTGTGGCCTCCAGCAGCCAGGGTGCAGTCTGCATTTGTGTTGCTCAGGGGAAGTCAAGTCCATGCAGGAAGGATACCCCAGAGGTGTGAACTGACATGTTGTGCCCCAATTACAGAGTAAACAGAGAGTGTGTTGTCTTGGAAGAAGTAGACAAAATTGGGCAATCCTCTAACTCAGAAAGCAACCCAACACTTTACAGGGGGACATCATACTACTGAAGGCCAAAAGCTGTCTTTTCAGAGGTGCTGCTACAGCCAACAGGATGTGCTGGGACCCTCAGGGACAACCCTATCCTGGTCAGACTCAGCTACATAGTCTTCAGATAGAGAAGGAAGGTGCCAGGAGCCATGACAGTCTCCTGGGTGCCAGGTTAACAGCCAGGCCAAACTCCAGTTTCCATGGTCAATGAGTAAGGATGCTATAATTACCCGGGAGGCTCACAGCTCTCTGACTGGACAGGCTGCAGCCCACAAGAGAGATCAGTTTCAGCACCTTAGGTGGACAGTGCACCTGGGTGCAGCACCTGCCTACCTTAGCCAGCTGCGTCTGCAGTTTGTTCTTCACATCTGTCTCCTCAGAGATGCGTGCACTGAAGGCCAGGTTGGTATTGGTGAATTGCCTCCACATCTGGTCTGACAAGGTCTCGAACAGGTGGTCTGCCTCCTCTCGCAGCCGGATGGAGTTGGCCCGCATGTTCTGAGAATGTCTGATGTTGTCATTGCTGAACTTGGCCCAAGTTTCAGGAACAGAGACCCTGCAAAGATCCAAAGGTGAGCTGAAGCCAGACAGAACTGGGGAGCTGTTGACATGTCTTGGAGGCCTCTGAATTCAGGGGATAGTCAACCTTGGTGTGTGATTTTTTGTTGTTCCTGTGCGCCTGAGGGTAAACTTGCCTTCACTCTACCCATCCAGGAGCTCCTACACACAACCTCAATGACCACAAATGTCCCTGAGGCCAGAAGAACATGTCTATTTGTTGTTGAGACACCTGTTCACATCCTTCATTTTACAAGGATAACAAATGGAGCCAGGAGGGACTCCAATATTTTCAATAAGGAACAAGAATGGATGGGACAGGTGATGGTCCTTCAAGAAGCTTTGCCCTCCCACCTCCACCAAAGACATAACCAGGCCAAGAAGTAGGCAGTGGGGCCCAGTCTGATTCAAGCGTCCCCAACTCAATGGCAAGCATGTGGCTTTGCTGCTAACTAATCTGTTCACTTAACACATGTGCGGTTTAGTTGGTGGATTTTTTTGTTTTGCTTATTTGTGTTGCTTTCTGGTTTTTGTTTTGCAAAAACCAGATCACAGCGCCTAGAGCATCACACATGATAGGCAAGCATTCTGCTGCTGAGCCATTCCCCTGACCTAAGCATTATGTTTTCAAAGTCCATCATGGGCCAAGCCTTATTCTAAGCACCAACAATGGAGCAGTGAGTAAGAATGACAGCATCCAGGTCCCTGGGGCCACTCATATCCAGAGGAGGAAAAGGAGGTAAACAGAGTGGACACTTGCACACTCAGGTGTGTGCCTGGAAGGAGTTTAGAAGCAGATGATGGTGAGATAGTCAGGCCTGCATGTCATCTGAGATATGAAACACCACATGGAAACTTCATAATTCATAAGTTCTATTTAACACTTTTCAATCACATTTATTTATTTATTTATTTATTTATTTATTTATTTATTTATTTAGTGTGTGTGTGTGTGTGTGTGTGTGTGTGTGCACAGACAGGGGACAGCCTAAAGAAACCAATTCTCTTCTTCCACAGTTGGTCCTGAATATCAAACTCTGGTTATCAGGCTTGCTGGTAGGTGTCTTACTCCTGAACCATACCAATGGCCCCAATTAATAAGCTTTAAATAACTTTCACTATAACATATTGCTGTGATTGTTCTATTTTACTAGCAATTATTATTAACCTTTGCCTGTGCCTCACTTGTAAGTCAATCCTTATCATAAGTATGCATGAATGTGTTGAATAACAGCTGTCTAATCCAGATGGGTGGTTCTTACCTTTAAACTCAGTACTTGGGAGGCAGAAGCAGACAGATCTCTGTGAGTTCGAGGCCAGTCTGATCTACAACTAAAGAAACCCTGTCTCAGAACACCCTGGAGTCCTAGGGGTCTGAGGAAGGAAAATTGTGAGTTGTCTCAAAAAAAAATTAAAACCTGAACAAGAACCTATTGTATGTAGCACTTGGTCTCTCTACATTTCCGGGCGTGAGTAAGTGTGCATCAGAATATAGCCCATATGTCTCTAAGGGCTGGATTGAGAGACCCTGCCTCCACAAACCAACCAAACAACAAAACTCCCCGTGAACATATACTAAGAGAATGCACCCCTGCCAGATGAGACTTAATCACCGATCACCCCTCAATGCTGAGCCAGGCCCTGCCTTCCCCTGGAGCAGGCAGCTGGGAGATCCCCAGAGAAAATAGCAGCAGCATCTTCCTCTCCCTGGGGGACATCACCACAGGTGACTTGTCTCCCCAGAGGTGGTGCACCTCAGCAGCAAGGGTGTACTTCCCTGGAGCCCGTGTTCTCTAAAGGCAGAAGAGAGGGCACACTTCGGTGCAGAGGCAGGAAATCATCATTGGCACACCACCTGAGCATCATGTCCAATGTGGACTCAAAGCAGTTCCGCCAGCTGCTGTCTGAGTTTAGGTCAATTGCTCCATCTCTCTGAGCATTCATAAAATGGGGATAATTATACCACCTATGCCCAGGGTGAAATCCCTATCATACACCAGACACAAAGTGAGTACTTGTCAAGTGATTATTATTCATAAGATGTTGCATATCAACCTCTGGACACAAAGTCTAACATAGCAAATGTCACCATCACCCCATTACCATCAGCAGCACTGTGATTATCACACTATCATCATCATCATCATAATTGCTGTTAACACAAGCTCCTGAGAACTGCACTGAACAGACAGTAAAATCCAGTCAGTCACTGAACACCCTCTTTACTCTGCCTCAAACCTGGAAAACAGAGACCTGAGTTCGAACATCTGGGGAGCAATCATTGGCCACAAAGAGCAGTTCTGGGAGTCTAGTCAGATGAAGGTAAAGCAGCCTCTCCCAGCTGCAGTCAGACTTAGGAGAAGGAGTTTGTACAGGTGAAGGGTTAGGGTCCCCTTGGTCTCCTGTGTAGTAAGACACTGATTTCTTCATGGTGTTGATGCAGAAATATGACCCAGAGAGTTTAACCTGACTTAACTTATCCATAGTGTGCTCACAAAAACTGCAACACAGCAAGCCCAGACAGCTAGGCCACAGAATCGGTGTGTGTGTGTGTGTGCGCGCGCGCGCGCGCGCGTGTGTGTGTGTGTGTGTGTGTGTGTGTGTGTGTGTATTTGTGTGTGAGCATGTGTGTGTGTGCATGTGTGTGTACATGTGTGTTTGTGTGTGTGCATGTGTGTATTTGTGTGTGCGTGTGTGTATGTGTGTGTGTGTGCATGTGTGTGTGCATGTGTGCATTTGTGTGTGAGCATATGTGTGTGTGCATGTGTGTGTACGTGTGTGTTTGTGTGCGTGTTTGTGTGTGTATGCATGTGTGTATTTGTGTGTGCGTGTATGTGTGTGTGTTTGTGTGTGTGTATGTGTTTGTGTGTGTGTGTGTTGGGCTTCATACCTGCTAGGCAAGCTCTGAGACTTACTCCCAGCCCCCAAAACCTGCTTTCCCCAGCAAATCCCAGTGCTGGTGGACACTACTGAATGGAATTCCTGCTCCTATTGGTGACAGACATTATGGTCTGCGCTTTGATGTTATTGCCAACAGAAGTATTCCCAGCATGCCCTAGCACTGTGGTGGTGAGCCTGTGACTCTCAGCTAAGGCATGATTTGGATCTCGAGAAGGGTGGAACAAGGTTGGAAAGATGGAAGAGAGGTCGTATACCCAGTGCCTCCACCCAAGGCCACACAGCGGGTGGGTGCCAAGCCAGAGCTAGCAGCAGGGCAAGTGCACAGACTTCCAGGACACAAACCAGTAGCCCTCAATCCCTTGCTCCCTCTGACTTCCAGAACCTTCCCCTGCATCCTCCTGCTTGACTCTGGTGCTGCCCTACAGACTTCCAGCAAATTCTTATCTTAGCCTGCAGACCCCTTGCAACAGAGGATTCCATTGAAAGGCCACGTGACTGGCACACACCACCCTTTACTTGCATTGGACCTGGTCAAAGACAAGGAGCTGGGTCCTTACGTTCCGTCAAACTTCTCCATGCCGTGGAAGAAGCTGATGCCGTCAGATGTGTTTCTTAGGTTAAAGCACCTCTCGTCGATACATTGGGCTGAGCTCTTGTCTTCGATGTCCCGTTCTAGAGCATGTTGAGCATCCCGGTTATCCCTGTAGGGAGAAGCAATGTGTGGTCACCACGCATCCTCCACTCACGGTCATCATCACACATCAAGTGGACGCAAAGCACAGGCCTCGAGGCCAGTCTCAGACTCCCAGGGAAGCGCTTTGTGTACGACCCACAGTCTGCTCAGTTCTTTTTCCACTTGGTGTCACCACCTCCTCCTCCTCAGAGTCACTGGGGCTCACTCCAGGACAAACACACCCGTTGTCTGTAAGACAGAGAGGAGCCAGGCCACTCAAGCATGATGGCCTGAGATTGATCGCTGAAGTCACAGTGGAAGTGGAGAACTGATTCCGGAAAGTTGTCCTCTGATGTCCAAATGACAAATGACATGCATGAATATACCCCCCACAATACAAATAGAAAAAGAGTGAGCCAGCATTTACTATAAAAGGCCAAATAGTCAATGTCTCAGGCTCTGAGTGATATTGCATCTCAGTTGCATCTAGTCAATGAGTTACAGAGAATATGTGGGCTCCTGGCACAGCTTTGTTTCAGCAGTAAAGAACACAGACCAGAGGATGTGAATTCAGCTCCCAGCACCCACACGGGAACGTTCATCTGTAGCTCCAGTTCCATGGGATCTAATGCCTTTTTCTGGCCTCTGCAGACACGAGACACATACCTGGAGCACATATGTACATGCAGGCAAGCACTCATATACACAAAATAAAAATAAGTCTTTAAAAAAAAATCCCTGTACTTATAAGAACAGATGGCAGGCCAGAATTAGAAGCTACCAAACCATCTTTAGATCAAGTCTGTATGGAGTCACTTCCATCACGAAAGCATCATGGCGACATGGAAGGCAGTTCTGAACACAAGGGTTAAAGTGTAGAGAAAGCCACTCGCTGCCTTCAAAGCTGCTCAAATGTATATAACTACAGCAAAAATAAATATTATGAACGTGGTAAGGGAAACTGTGGTGCTTTAAGAAGACAGGAAGTAATGTACAGTGGAGGGATCATCACAGGTAGAAAGCAAACATGAAGGGCTTCCGGTATCTGAGCAGGCCTCTGAGCTAGGTGCTCAGATGAAGTAGGAATAGGCACTTCGGGCAAAGCTAACACAAAGCAGAAAAGCTAGAATTGACCAACTCAGAGGCTAGGTGGAGGGAGGGGCTGAGTGGAGGGAGGGCCTGGGTGGGTGGAGGGAGGGGCTGGGGGTCTAGGGGTGTGGCCAGAGACAGGTTCTGGAGAAGAGCAGACAAGAGGCGACAGGGATTTGAGCCCGGATGTTGGAAACAGAGCTAAGAAACTTGGCCAAGGCCACGGTGTCCAGGCCAGGCTCCAGACTGTGGCCACCACTTTCACAATTTCCAGCAAATGCCAAAACTTGCTCCTTTATTTCCATCTTTTCAAATTATGCCTAAAATAAGAATGACTGCATTTTGAAAGGGGAATTCAGATTCTGGTCTTTAAAAGAAAACAGTAACTCTTGGATATTAATAGAAGGTTGTTTCAGACCTAAATGTACCAAGTAGACACTAATTCCTGGCTGGCATCTAAGAAGCCTCTGAGCCTGAACCTCTTCGCGTGTTCTCTGTTGGGTGAGGCGGGGGGAGTGTTCTTGCTAATAACATGAGGCAGGGTAGAAATTTGTCTTGGTAAGACCGTGACTCATGTAGGGCTTCAGCCAGAGACCAGCTAGGACCAAGGGCACTCTTTTCTGCTCTTTCTCTCCCATCTTAATCTTTGGATATTCTAGTTTCTCCATCTAGAATCTTCTATGTCTTCCTCTCTCCTCAGTTTCTTTCTTCCGTCTCTCCCCCTCCCTGTGGATATGACTGGTGGTTCGGGGAGGGGGTCATCTAATGACTCAGAAGGAAGAAAATGAAAGTCCCCAAGAGTGGGTGCTCACCCATGAGGACACAGGAAATCCTGACAGGACACCCCATGAGGAGCCACCTTGGGGCCTTCCACATTGAGCCAGGATAGCCAAGTAGGGCTCTGTCTTAGCTGGATGAAATGAAAGCTAGAAGGTAACAGGGTCGGAGCATTGGGGTCACAGGAGCCGCAAAGTGAAGCCGGCAACACTGCTTGGTACTTAGGAGGCCTAGAGGAGGAGGCAGGGGCCTCTGTTTCCCCTTTTTGGCATACCTCAGCCTGCTGTCAGCCCATTAGGAGGGACCCAAGCATGGCTCTTCCCCAGTCAAGGGGAACCTTTTCTCTTCTTTTTGGAATGCTTGTACCATGAGAACACCCCTCTTCCTGGCCCAGAAAAATCACAAGCCCTCACTTGTGGCCACCCAAGCAAGTCAGCCTTGGGGCCTCCCAGCAAGCTAGGTCTGAGCATTCCCTGAGCATTCCGTACTACAGGCCATCCTATTGGGCATATCAAGAAGGGCAACCCCAACTGTGCCCTCTGCGACAAGAACAAGCAAAGCAGAAAAACCAGCAGAACGGCGTGCCCCGGGACAAGGAGGGGTAAATGCCAAGCTCCAGAGCCACTGGGAGAAGCCATCTCATGAGAGGCCCAGGGGCTTAGCCTTGGGGCCCAAGCCCAGCAAAGCACAGACCTCCCTTTAATTACATGAGGGGCCCCTGCTTGGCACGATGCCAGTTTACATCATGGTCTAAGAACAAAAGCTGGTGCCTTTTGAAGACTCCCTGCTCAAGCGTCCACCAGCACCCTTCTGGAGATGCCCCAGTCTCTTGCCTTATTGCCTAACATCACCACACGCTGCTCTTCCCAAGTTCAGACCTGGCCTGGGAAAGCCATAGCTAAACCAGGTGTCAGGAAGCTGGTGCCTTCTGTCAAGGCAGACAACAGCCACGGATGAGCTAGCTCCAGAGAGCAGATGAGCATCCCTCCATGGTCCTGACCATGGACAGCAGCATTGGCAATTCAGGATACACCCCTACACTTCCCAACCCACAAAGCTGGTGTTAAACATCTCCCTTACCGCATCTGGAAATCGATTCGTTTAGCTAATTTTCTCATCTGATCTTGGCAACATTTTAGTAAATCCACTTCCTGAAATTAAAAAAAAAAAAAATGTTAAAAAGAACTGATGTGGTTGGAAATTCACCAGGCAGAGCCCTTACTCAGGAGCCCCATGCCAGGCAATACTGAAGTGGAGATCCCAGGACTACTGAAACCAGGATGATAGAGGCCTTGAACTCAAGATCTTCCTGCCTCAGCCTCCCTAGTGTGGAGTTATAGACATGTGCCACCATACCTAGGTTTCTTATTTTTCCTTCTCATTTCCTCCCTCTGTCCTTCCCTCCCTCCCTCTGTCCTCCCTCCCTCTCTCTCTCTTCTCTCTTCCTCCACTCCCCTCTCTCAGGTGCTAGGCAGGCAATGCTATACCAAGCTATCTCATCCTCTCTGCCTATTTTGAATGAGAGTTCACTGAGTTGCCCAGACTAGCCTTGAACTCATTTTATACCCTATACAGGCCTTGGCTTAGTGATCCTGCTGCCTCAACCTCCTGCAGAGCTGCTATTACAGGCATGTGCATATCTGGCTTCTTTTCTCTTATTTACTTACAATTAAAATAAAATCTAGCACCCAACTATGTGTAGAGTGCTCACTCACAGGTTACTTTTTAATTAACTTAAACCACGCACCTGAAGTGGTACACATATACAGTGTACAGCATATGCTTAATAAACACTATCTTTAGGGTCAGGAGTATGGTTTGCCTAGCATATGTGAACCCTTCAGTTGGATTACAGCAGTGTATAAACTGGATGTGATGGCATATGCCTGTAATCCCATCACTCAGAAGGTAGAAACAGGAGGATTAGTGAATCAAGATCTTCCTTGGCTATACAATGAACTTGAGGAGAGCATGAGATACATGAGACCCTGCATAACTGAGCAAAAATAAATATACATGGGCTTTACTTTTATTATCATGGTGACATCCATATGATCATTTTGAAAATAATAAGACTGAGATGAAATAATCCCATTCTATTCCCACTGCTCCCCATTCCTACATGAGAACATCAGTGTTCTCTGAGCCCTAATTCCACAGGGCACCATCACATGCGACTTCTGCTCCAGAAAAGTCACTGAGGACCTTCTTACCAGCCAGCTGTCCTCTTACCCACTCCCATGGGGTCCTTACCCGGATAAGGTTTTTCTCCACGCTGTCATGGACCAGGTCAATCCCGATCCTTTTCTCCCGATTGTACAGACACTCCAGGGCCACCTATTGGAACAACAGAAATGAGTGTATCCTGGGGAGGCCTGGGTAGAACCTGTGTGTAGGCAAGTCAGAACCTCTATGCCTCATCTGCTCTGTTCTCTAGGTACTGTGGGTGCTCCATGGGGCTGCTGCAAGCCCATGTATTCAGTCAGGACAAGGATGTGTTCCAGGAAGCAGTGTAATTTAGAAGATTGTGATGGTTCACCATGAACTCACCTTGATAGGGCTAAGAAACACCTAAAAACCAGGTATGGTGCCACATGCCTTTGATCCCAATACTTGTGAGGCAGGGGCAGATACATTTTTATGAATTCCAGGCCAGCCATACATCGTGTATTTCAGAACAGTCAGGGATACATGGTGAGACATTGTCTCAAAAGGAAAAATAAAAGAAAGATAGATGGACATGTAGACAGACAGCAGACAGATAGGTAGACAGATAAAAGAGACTACCTCTAGATGTGCCCATAAAGATAATTCCAGAGGTGATCAGAACAGAAGGACATGGACCTTATCAATGGATTTAGGTCAGATGTAAGGTCTAGGAGGAGGAAGTAGGTCACCAGGGGTGTCTTAGTTCAGGTTTTTATTGCTGTGAAAAGACACTTTGACCATAGCAACTCTTCTAAAGGAAAGCGGCTTACAGTTTCATCCATTATCATCATGGTAGGGAGCATGGCTGGGCAATGTAGACTGGTGCTGAAGTGGCAGGTGAGAGTTCTACATCTTTCACAGGCCATAGGAAGCGAACTCAGACTGGGCAGTCTCATGACCATATATGAGACCCCAAAGCCCATGTCCACAGTGACACACTTCCTCCAACAAGGCCACGCCTACTCTAACAAAGCCACACCTCCTAATAGTGCCATTCTTTTTGGGAAGCATTTTCTTTCAAACCACCACACTCCACTTCCTGGACCCCAAAGGCTTGTAGTCACATCATAATGTAAAGATGCATCCAGTCTAACTTCAAAAGTCCTCATAGTCTATAGCAGTCCCAAACATATTTAAAAAGTTCAGTCTCTACTGAGATTCATGAAATCTATTAACTATAATCACCTGTAAAACCAAGATCAAAACACAGACCACATACTTCCAACATATAATGTCTCAGAATATAAATTACCATTCCAAAGCAAAAAGGGAGGCATAATGAGGACACATTGGACCAAAGCAAGACTGATCAGCAGCATTCAACTCTCTCTGCTTCCTGGCTGTAGACACTGTATGACCAGTTGCTTCATGCTCCCCACCGTGATGGACTGTTCCCTCAAACTATGAGCCAAAAAAACACCTCACCTCAGCTGCTCTTGCAAGGAATTTTGTCATAGCATGAGAAAAGTCATGTCACCACACCTTGTGGTGGTTTGAATGAGGACACCCCCCCCATATCCACAGACTCATATATATGCATGCTCAGTCCTCAGTTGGGAAACCATTTAGAAAAGATTAGGAAGTGTGGCCTCATTGGAGAATCACTGGGGGTGGGTTTTAAAAGCCCACACCAGGTTGACACTCTCTCTGCCTGCTTCGAGTGGGTCAAAATGTAATGCTGTCATCTATTGCTCCAGTACCATGCCTGTCTGCTTCCCACTATGATGATCATGGACTACTCCTATAAAACTGTAAGCAAACTCCCAGTTAAATTATTTCTTTTATAAGAGTTACCTTGGTCATAGTGCTTCTTCGCAAAAGTAACTACAACAGTCTCTATGACTATTTGTGTGCATCTTTCTTTAGTGTTGTCCAAGTAGGAGGCAAGCTACACAAAGTGGGTGGGGTCCTGTGAGACCAAGACAGTATTGCCACGATCCCTAGCCTTCTTGTCAGCTATCTTGGGGACTTGAGCACAACACAAGGTGAGAGCCTGTGTTTGCTTGTAGATGTCCTTATGGGATTAAGAAACAATGATGATCAGCCACCAGCCTGCGTGTGACATTATAAAGGCCAACAGGCCCAAGAAGGGAGCAGAGGGATCTGGAAGCAAATGCTCCAAAAAGCTCAGAAAGGAAGGGGGGGCTCCAGTGATGTGCTTCCCAGGAGCTTGGAGGTCTTCCTCTGAGCTCTGCTTGATTGAGGTGCTGGGGTAGAGTACCTGCACAGACAGCCTGCCACAACACAGCCTCAGCATTCCATAGAGCAAAGACAACAACCTAAAGAAATTTAAGATGGTTCAGTGAGTAAAAGCACTTACTACCAAGTCTAATGACCAGATTTAATCCCCAGGAACCATATAGTGGGATAGAGAGACAACCTTAAAGTTACCCTTTGACCTCCACATGTGTATTATGGTGCACGCTCATAAATACACATATATACAAATATAAAATGGTGGATGGCGAGGACCCATTGGGTGGTCAGAGGAGAAAACACAGGTAGTGACATGAAACATGAGAAGGAAAGGCAAAGATGAATAGAAATGATGAAGAGGCTGCTGCAGATGCAAAGACCCTGGGGTCAGAGAAATAAGAAAATTGGATTGGAATGAAGAGAGGAAGGTCAGAGCTTTAGTACAGGTTATGGGTAAAGAGGATTAAAAAGGGTCTGGGAATGCAGCTCCATTGGTATAGTGCTTGCTTCACAGTTTCCAAGTGCAGCATAACACAAGTGGTCCACGGGCCACGTGGCAGGACAGATTAATGGAAATGGGTTGAGTTAAGGTGAGAGAATTAACTAGCAATAACTAGCTAAGTGTTAATCTCAAAATATTTTACATTGTTATAGGTTGTGGTTTATTGATACAAATTTAATGCTAGTTTTGTTATACTGTATGTATATTTCTACTCTTGTTTAAGGTATTCTATTTATAAGATTTCTTTAAAATTGTAATGTATAATTAAGGAATACAGATTGATAGCTAATAATCTACAATAATCAAATTTATAGTGATGTTAGTTAGGTATTTTTTGGTATATAAAGATACATTTCAATTAGATAGATAATCTTCAAACACTTTAAAGACCTACAGAATATGGCATTTAAAATATTTTAAGAACTTAGACTCTTCTGGACAATGAGACAAGTCTGCTCCTGGCAGCATGCATCTACTTCAAGAGAATGATGGGCATTAAAGAAACTCTATATCGAATTTACTTTCTTTGTGGCAAAAGTTAATCATTGGACAAGAAACTGTTCTTACCTCAACTGCCTGACAGTATGCTGTATAAACTAGACATGCAGGACCAGGAAGGTGACCTATGAACTTTGGCAGAACAAACTAAAATGGTCCTTCAGGTTTCTGCTTCACAGAGGAAACTGCCATGCATCCTTCAGGATGCAAGGAGAAGCAACTGACAAACTATGCCAGAATGGGCAGAACAGTCCTTCAAATTTCCTACTTCACTGAAAGGTATGCCAGAGACTCTCGGCCTGTAGGCTGAAGATGGATGCCCCACTGTTATAAAGGAACTTTGGGTGGCTGTCCAGGCAGCCAGATATCATCTCTGTCATTTCTAGATTTTGGAAGTTGCTTGCACTTCCTCTTTACTCGGGTAATAATATATCCTTCTGTGGTCTTTGATGTAGTTAAAGATTAGATAGTTATAAGTATAGTTTTCTTTAGTTATAATAAAAAGTATATTAAATATGAAACTTTGGACTTTCAAGGATAAGATAGCCGATAGAACATTTTTTAAATTTTGTTAAACATAAATAGACTAGATATTGTAACTGTAATTCTTGCTTGATAACTGTTTCATTACATGCAATTTTGCTATGTTAAAATTAAAACCTTCCTTTTTGATTAGACAGAAAAGGGGAAGTGATGATGGAGTGTCTTTCTGTATGCTGTGAATATGTCATTGGTTAATAAACAGACTGTTTTGACGTATGGCAAAGCATCTTAGAAGCAGGCAGAAAACCCAAGCATAGATAAAAAAGGAAGGCAGAGTCAAGAGAGACTTGATCCAGCCGCCCAAGAATCAACATGTAAAAAACACAGGTAAGCCACAGACTATGTGGCAAGACAAATTAATGGAAATGAGTTAAGATGAGAGAGCTAGCTAGCAGTAAACCCAAGCCGTAGGTCAAACAGCATGTAATTAATATAAACATCTGAGTCATGGGGGGTGCTAAGCAGGGCTACAGGCACATCTGGACCACAGTGGTAGGCCAGGCCAGAAACTTTTTACTACACTGATAAATGTCTGTAACCCCAGTGCAAAGGCAGGAAAATCAAGAGTTCAAGGTCATACTGGGCTACATAGTGATTTTGAGGTCAGCCTAGGTTACATAAAATAGTGCCTGTGGTGATTTGAATAGGAATGGTCTTCATAGACTCATGTGTTTAAATGTTTGGCACACAGGCAGTAGCAAAATTTAGGAGGTATGGTCTTGCTGAAATAGGAAGTGTGTCACTGTGGCATTGAGCTCTGAGTTCTCAGAGGCTCAAGCTCAGACTCAATGACTGATGATTCTTTCCCTGCTGCCTGTGGAAGAAGATTTCGAGCTCTTAGCTCCTTCTCCAGAACTATGTCTGCCATGCTTTCTGCCATGATGGTAATAAACTTCTGTAATCTGGCCCAATTAAATTATTTCCCTTATAAAAGTTGCTGTGGTCATGGTGTTTCTTCACAGCAATAGAAACCCTAACTAAGACAGAAGTTGGTACCAGGCAGTGGAATATTGCTATGATGCTTTTGTTTGAAGAAATCTGGACTTTGTGAGTTTGGATTAGGAAAGCAGTGGACTACTTTAAGTCCTGCTTTGCAATGGGCCGTTCTAGTAAGACAATGGTGCTGAGGGTGATTTGAATTGTATGTGGGGGGGGCCTCAAAATGTTTCCAAGGAAAAGAATAATTCTTGTGCTATTTTGGTGAAGAATGTGGCTGCTTTCTGCCCTCGTCCAAAAAGTCTGTCTGAAGCTAAATTGAAGAGTTTTGGATTAATTGCTTTGGCAGAGGAAATCTCAAAACAGCCTAGTAGTGACTGTTATACTGTTATTAGTGCTCACTCTTATGCATATCTATGATGAAAAGGAGCAAGCTGAGCAAGTAAAAATATCAAATGTACCAATTGAGGAAAGAAGCATCAGGAAGTGGAATGGAGATAAACCCTGTATTCAAGGAGACAAACAGATTAAAGAAAATACTGTTAAATGTAAAATGGAATAAAGGGAGTGATGATCTCAGGGAAGACCTCACCTCACAAAGCTTCCAATTTGTGAAAAGAAATTAAAAAACATTTTAGGTCCAAGCATAGTGGTACACTCCTTTAATCCCAGAACTCTGGAGACAGAGGCAAACAGATCTCTGAGTTAAAGGCCACCTTAGTCTACGGAGCAAGTTCCAGGACAGTGATGCTTAGGTACTGACGGAAAATAGAAAGTTGGTAAAGATGTAATTGAATGAGGAAAACATGTTCCAGGAAGCAGTAGAAATTGGCAGTTTCAGCCACGTGATTCTGGCTTTGGCGTCAAGCACCGAAGAAAGGGGTTATGGAATACTCCTCTTCGATTAAGAAAAGCTGCTGAGGCCAGGCATATGTCACAGGTGTCTCTGCATGAAGGCCTAGAAATGCCTTCATGAAGCTGTAGAGGTGAAGCATGGATTGCCTTGGAGACCTCAAAATGCTGGAGATGCCAGAGTCATGGGATACCTGCCAAGGAGAGCTGATAACAGGGAAAGGAACCAACCCAAGAGAAAAAGGTGTGCTGCAGTCAACAAAACTGAAAGGATTTGGATATCTAAAGAGTGCTTTGACATCAGACATGGAAATGCAAAGTTTGGAGTTTGTCCTGCTGGTTTTTGATCTTGCTTTGTTCCAGTATCTGATTGCTATGCACCCTTTCCTCCTGACAGTAATGTATATCCTGTGCCATTGTATGTTGGAAGTATGTGACCTATTTTTTATCCTGATTTTATAGGGGATTACAATTAAGAGATTTCCATGAGTCTCAGAACAGACTTTGGAATTTTCAACAGGGCTGAAACTGTTAAAGACTATGGGGACTATTGAAGTGGGACTGGATGCATTTTTGCTAGTATACACACATACACACAGAGAGAGAGAGAGACAGAGAGAGAGAGAGAGAGAGAGTTTCTGGACTGCATGCTACTTGGTGGCCATGTGAACCTATTGCTTTGTAGAGTTGGCAATAAACATACCTCCACCATGTTGGAAAGCCAAACAGACTTGAGTCACCAGCCAAAGCTGCTGAAATACTTAGCAGTTCAAAGGAGTGGACAAAAAAAAGGGTTTACACATACACAATATAAATTCAGATGGAAAAAAATCCTTTAAACAGGTAATAATGTGTGAAAAATATACATAGGCTTGCAAGAGAAATTAAAAAGTCATATAGGCAGTTATAAAAAGAAATAGTTTAAAAATAGAAAGTCTTTAAACAGTATAAGTAATATTAAAAAGCCATGTAAAAATGGAAAATACAGAGTCTGGATACTGTGTATTATTGTGATGTCTTTGAGATTTTTAACTGCTATGAGATATTTAATTATAAAGGCTGCTAAATTAAACCAACATATATACTTTAAAGGTATTTTGACTTCAAATTTTGGGTTTAAGGGTATGTTGCTTTGGAAAAGAGGTTCTGCTTTTGTTTCCACACAAAATGAAGACCTGTGGATTGTTTCCAAGCTAATATAGTTTGATCCACCAAGACCCCCTAAAGGGTCTTTGATGACAACCATGGCCCAGATGATCCAATATCCACATCAGCTTCAAGGCAACTGGCTGAGATGAGGCAGCTTCATAGACTACTACAACCAAGGTTTAACCATGATTCTGAATTTTCTCAGGATCCCCATAAGATTGACAGCACCCCCAATCAACAGGAAGTAGAATGGAGAAGTATGCTCAAATTTTCAAAATATTGTTTATAAATGTTTGTTTTATGTCTACCAGTCAGAGAAATGCAAATCAAAACAACTTTGAGATACCATCTTACACCTATCAGAATGGCTAAGATCAAAAACACAAATTACAGCCTATACTGGAGAGGATGCAGAGTGAGGGGAACACTCCTCAATTATTGGTAGGAGTGTAAACTTGTTCAGCCACTCTAGAATGCAGTATGGAGGTTTCTCAAAACTGGGAATCACTCTCCCCAAGGATCCAGCAATACCACTATTGGGCATATACCCTAAAGACACACATTCACACCCCAAAAGCATTAGTTCAACTATGTTCATAGCAGCATTATTCATAATAGCAAGAACCTGGAAACAACCTAAATGCCCCTCAACTAAAAAATGGATTCGCAAACTGTGGCACATCTGCACAATGAAGTACTACTCAGCAGTAAGAAAAAAATGATATGCTAAAATTTGCAGACAAATAGAGGGATTTGGAGAATATCCTCCTGAGTGAGGTATCACAAACCCAGAAGGATAATCAGGAGATGTACTCACACATTGGTGGACTTTAAGCAAAAATATTCTTTTTTCATTGAAAGATGATGAGTGAATAAAGTGATTTAAAACACACATACGCACACATGCACATACACACAAAATAAAACAAAACTTCTGGTTTGACTGTTTAAGGGTTGTTTAGCAGAAATTTGTGGTGGCCATAGTGCATCTGTGGACATTAGCTGTGACCAACTGTGCTTTCTTTATCTGTAGCTGAGTCTAACCTGGCTTGAGAAGTTTTAGATTTTATTTTTTAAGTTTCATGTATTTTAGAGAAAAGAGAAGTTTTATTACTGTACGGGGTTTTTTATCTCTCCTTAATGTTTTGCTTTTTTATATAATGTTTGATACTGATTTTCAAAAAACAATAAAAAATAAAAAACTTTTAAAACACATTCTCATACATATTCATATGCATATGTGGAGTTGTATGCCCAAGACTTCATGCAACAAAATCTAGGGAAGGATTATCTATGTGTAGTGGGAAATGAATGGTTATTTTTGAATTTTCTACAGTCAGCACAGGAAGAAATAACGAAGAGCAGAGTCAATGAAATTAAAAACCAAAACACAATAGAAAAGTCAATGAAAACAATAGAGAAAAGTAATGAACCAAAAAGAAAATCAATGAAACCCAAGAACTGAAATATTTGTTGTTAAAAAAAAAAACAGTGATATTGTAACCCCTAATTAGATGAAGAAGGGAGAAACAGGAGGCGGGAATGAATGAGGGGAAATCATAAACATTACCTGTATCATGAAGGAAATCTAGACACTATTGCTATCGATGTCATAGAAAGTATGTAGTAAATATTGCAAACAGGTTCTGGCTAATAAATTTGGCACTGACAAGAAAAAAAATGTTTGTTTTTATTTAAAGGGGGTTGATTATAGTGGTTAGTGGTCATAATAATCTCTTTCTAAGGAAAAAGGGGGAATATGATATAGAAATGAAAAAAAGGTAGATTGTTGAATCTACTTTAGTCCAAAAAACAACTCTTAATCTCAAAGTATTTTACATTGGTATGGATTTTAGTTTGTTGATACAAATTTAAGGTCAATTTTGTTATATTATATTTAAATTTCTACTCTTGTTTAAGGTATTGTGCAACTCATTTAAAATTTTAATGTGTAACTAAGAAATAGATTAATAGTCACTTATGACAAACTTATGTTAGTTTTTCAAGGTATACAAAACTATATTTCAGATAAGTAATCTTCAAACACTTCAGAAAAACCCTACAGAATATGGTTTAAAGAACTTAGACTTTTCTGGACAATGAGACATGTCTGCTCCTGGCAGCACCACTTTACTTCAAGAGGATGTTGGGCTTTGAAGATACTCTACATGGAGTTTGTCTTCCTATTGGCGAAAAATGGCCTTTTGGGCAAAGAACTGCCCTTGCCTTGACTGCGAGGTAAGACTTAGAAACTTCCATCTACAAGGGTTCAGGCTCAGTGACTGACAATTCTTTTCCTGCTACCTACAGATAAAGATGTAAAACTCTCAGCTCCTCCTCCAGCACCATGTTTGCTGTACCCTGCCCTGCTTCACACCATGATGATAATGGATTAAACCTCTGCCAGCCCCACTAATTTTTTTTTCCTTATAAGAGTTACTGTGGTCGTGTGGTCATAGTGTCTCTTCACAGCAATAGAAGTTCTGACTAAGACAGCACCCTGCAAGCCCTCTGCCCCCTTGCAAAGACATTAAATTAAAGGAAGCTATCTAGGAGCCAGTAGAAAAAGGGTGCAATCTAATTTGATATTTGGCTGCTGGGGGTAGAGCTTAGGACATGATCATTTCTGCTTCTGAGAAGCAGCCTAGACTGTGGTATGGTAGCTCAGGAGACAGGGAGAAACAGGAGAATCCAGGTGTGCCTGGTTCCCAAATCACCTGTGCACCGGCAGAGCTGGGCTTCCAGACAAGCTGAGAGAATAGAGAGAGAAAGAAAAAACAGACTTCCCTGACCTTGGGTATCCCTACCCACCTCTTGGTAAGGAGCAAGCCAGGGGAGGGAAAGAACAGAACACTTCTCAGATGGATTTGGGAGTTGCAAAGTGATAAATCCTATACCATGGCCTTTTGTGTCAATGTCCCAACATTGCTGCAGATACAGCTATCAGGTGTAATAGATATCCAAGCAGCAAACCCCTGTATGCTCCAGTGAGCCCCAGAACTAATTCCCACACAGCTGGCAGACATTGCTTCTACTCAATAACCACTCAATCCCTTCCAGACTTTCTCCAGGATGTAGAGAAAAAACATTCTCTTACCCATATTTCCCTTGCAGCCAGGAGGCCCCTGTGAGTTCTGGAAAACAGGCTAAAAAAGAAGACATAGAATCCGGAAATAAAGCTATTCCTTGCTAGTATGAGATGGAGCTGACAGTTTGTCTTTGTCCTATCCCAACTTTCTGCCTCAAATGAGAACATTAAATGCTCCCTGCATGCAGGAGCTTATCACTCAAAACATGATCCCGTCTAGCATTAGGAGAAGAGCCACATGCTCACAGGTCATGGGAGGCAAAGGAGAGAGGGAAGAGCCTTGTCCCTGGAAGTGTTGGGTCTGCATTTGTCTCTGGAATCCTCATCATGACAAAAACACAAACCGTGTGACTAAGCCACAGCTACTGAGGCTCTATTACATAAAGCCCAAAGACGTCCTAACTGACTCAGGGCTAGGAGCCTTGGGCCAAGGAAGGGTCAGCAATGTCCACAGGAAGGTAAATATTTATTCAAAAGTGTTCACTGACTCCTGCAACCACCCTGGGAAGCAATGTGGAGGTACACACACCAAAAAAAAACCAACCAAACAAACAAACAAAAAACAGCATCAACAAAAGCAAAACCTGAAAATGGAACTAATGTGATCCAGCTACACCACACTTAATATGTACTTGAAGGACTTTAAGCTAGCATCCCACAGAGATACCCACATCTCCATGTTTACAGCTGCATTATTTACACCAGTTAAGACATGGAAATACCTCAGATTAAAAATAAAGTGGTATATTCCACAGTAGAATTTTATGCAGCCTAAAGAAAAATAAAATTGTAACATTTGTAGGAAGGTGAACAGAAGTAGAAATCATGCTAAGTGAAATAACCCAGGCTCAGACAAATAGATGTTCTCTGTTTAGGCTAGATTTGCAAGTGTGTGTATGTGTATGTGTGTGTGTATGCATGTGTGTGTGTATGTATGTGTGTGTATGTATGTATGTGTGTGTGTATGTATGTGTATGTGTGTGTATGTGTATATGTGTGTGTGTTTGTGTGTATGTGTGTATGTATGTGTGTGTATGTGTGTGTATATGTGTGGATGTGTGTGTGGATGTGTGTGGATGTGTGTATGTGTGTGTATGTGTATGTATGTGTGTGTATGTGTGTGTGTATTTGTATGTGTGTGTATGTGAGTGTGTGTATTTGTGTGTATGTATCTGTGTGTGTATTTGTATGTGTGTATATGTGAGTGTGTGTATGTGTGTATGTGTGTGTATGTGAGTGTGTGTATGTGTGTGTATTTGTGTGTGTATGTGTGTGTATTTGTGTATGTGTGTGTATGTGTGTGTATGTGTGTGTGTATTTGTATGTGTGTGTATGTGTATGTATGTGAGTGTGTGTATTTGTGTGTGTATATGAATGTGTGTATTTGTGTGTGTATGTGTGTGTGTATGTGTATGTGTGTATGTGTATGTATATGTGTGTATGTGTGTGTGTGTATGTTTTGCATTTCTACTATGTGCTGAGACTGGCACTAGGATGTAAAAGGGGGATAATGAGAGGTAAAGAGATGAGAAATAGAAAGCAATGGAATATATTTGACAGAAAAGCAGAAAGGGGACCATCAGAGAAGGAAGGGGACCTGATGGAGGGGAAGCAGGCACAAGGGAGGGTGGCTTGCAGGAGAGCTGGTGTGACGGGTTAGGGTGAAGAAGCATGCTCTTGTGAAGGATGTATGTCACTGAGGGTGAGCTGTGAGAGAGTGACAGTGGACCTGTTGCCCACAGATCACGGTGTGAAGCTCTCAGCCACTGTCCCAGTGCTCTGCCTGTCTGCCTCCCCTCATGATGACCATGCACTAACCCTCAAATTATAGGTAAGCCACCAAATAACTGCTTTCTTTTATAAAGGTTGCCTTGGTCATGGTGTTTGTTTACAGCGGTAGAGTAACAGGGAAAACTAGGGACCACAGCTCAGTGGTACCTACACTTGGCCAGCACATATGAAGCCCTGAGTTCAATAGTAACACACACACACATACGCTGAGTACCATATTCAATCTTAGCCTGGGAACATACTCAAAGCATTGGCTACACAGCAGTCGATCAGTACAGACACAGGTTGCTAAGGACACAAGCAGACCCCAGGGCAAGGAACAGGCAGGTACCACACCTAAACACATCATTGAGAAAGCAAAGGTTCTCTGCCCTGGTGGAGCCTAATTTTAGTGGACACAAAAAAACAAGCAATAGGCTGGGGAGACATCTTACTACAAGGTTACTGTGCAAGCCAGGGGGCATGTATTCTAAGCCGAACTCAGCAAGGCACAGTGGCACATGCTATAACCTCAATGCTGAGAGGCAAAGATGAGGATCCCCAGAGGCCAGTAAGTAAGGCACTGGTTCAGTTAAAGGCTGCCTCAGATGTCTGGCTTCTGATGGAGGCCTCTGGTCTCCATGTGTTGTTCACACAACCAAATATGCACAAGTACACACATATGCAAACCATAAAAAGACAACTATGGTGTCAGTTAGAAGATGTTATCTTAAATGTCCTAATGACCACAGCATGTGTCATGCAAACATCAGCAGGCACACAGTGTTTTGATGAGACCCTAAGGTGATGACTGATGCTGATTGTCTGCTGACCCTGGCATCAACTGAGAGGCTCTGGGAAGGCGTGTGAGAATACTGGTTAGCTGAAGGGAGGAACCTTCAGTCTTTCAACATGGCCTGGAGGCCTGCAACTCTCCAGGACCCCTCCAGGCATTCATCACCAGACAGGAAATGCTAAGGTCTCCAACTATTACACTGAGCAGCTACAGAGTTCTCAATTACCTTGCGTAAATTGTATAAGTCAATCCAATAAATTCCTTTGTGGTTTATATTCCCTCTACTGGCTCGGCTCCACCAGAGAATCCTGGCTAACCCACCTAAGAAGAGAAACTGATCCAATACGAGAAACTCCCATCTGATTGAGGCTATTCTGATGGGTTATTTATTTTTACATTTTTTTTAATTAAAAAAAGGTCTTTTTTTTTTCATGTATCTTCCCTGCTAGCCCTCCCTTCCCTCCTCCTGATCCTTCCCCACCTACCTATAGCCTCCCCCATCCCAAAAAAGGTCAGAAGCCTCAAGGTGGGTCCAATTAGCCTGGCACATCCACTTCAGGCAGTTCCAGTTCCCTCATCCCAATATCAGGACTGGGTTAGGTGTTCCTCTGCAAGGAACGGGCTCTATGGAGTCATGCACAGGAATACAGTCTGATCCCATCCCTCAAGGTTCCACATACTATCCATACCAATCAACAGTTTCCCATCCTTGGAGGGCCTAGCTCCTTTTCCTGTTGGTTCCTCAGTGACTGTCCTTAATTCAGTGAGTTCCGCAGAGCCAGCCATCACTGTGGGACTCCTCCTCATAATCCCTACCCCCTTGCTCATACAGACTCTCCTCCCCGTCTCCAGCTGGACCAGGAGCTGGGCCCAGTGCTCAGCCATGGATCTCTGCCTCCACCTCTATTCAATGTTGGATGTAGGTTCTGTGATGACTGTTAGGGTGGTTATTCATTTGGTTATAGGGAAAGTCTTGTCTTGGCTCCACCTTCACTGTTGGTTGGAGACCTAGCCAGGGACATCCTGTGAGTTCTTGGAGGTTTCCCTAGCACCCGGTCTCTTTCCAACCCCACATTGGCTTCCTCTATCAAGATCTCCATCTCTTTCTTTTTCCTCCTTCTTTGTTGCTCTTCTCACTCAATCATCTCCTTCTCTCATGATTTGTTCCCACCTCTTCTTGTTTGCAACCCCTTATGCTAACAAATAGCTAAAGAGATCTTTACTTTCTCTTCTTAGAGGAGTCCATAGATGTCTTTCTTAAGTTTCTTCTTATCCCAATCTGTTCAGGGGTTGTGGTTGGCAGCTTGGGTGTTCTTTGCTTTTTGTTTAGAGACCACTAATGAGTGAGTCCATTCCTTGCTTATCTTTCTGGACTTGTGATAACCTCACTCAGGAGAATATTCTCCAAATTCATGCATTTGCTTACAAATTTTAGGATGTCTTTTTTTTTTTTTTTAACTGCTGAGTAGTACTCCATTGTGTAGATGTACCACAGTTTGTAGATGTATATCCATTTTTCAGTCCAGGTTCTTGCTATTATGAATAATGCTGCTATGAACATAGTTAAGCTAATGCCTTTGGGATATGAATGTGCATCCTTTGGGTATATGTCCAGGAGTGGTATTGCTGGGTCCTTTGGGAGACTGATTCCTAGTTTTCTGAGGAACCATCATACTGCATCCCAGAAAGGCTGTACAAGTTTACACTCCCACCAACAATGGAGGAGTGTTCCCCTTGCTCCGCATTCTCTCCAGAATAGGCTGTCATCTATATTTTTGATCTTAGCCATTCTGACAGGTGTAAGGTGGTATCTCAATGTTGTTTTGATTTACATTTTTCTGATGGCTAAAGATGTTGAGCAATTTTTTAAGTACCTTTCAGCCATTTCTAATTCTTCTGTTAAGAATTCCCTTTTTAGCTCTGAACCCCATTTTTAATTGGATTATTTAGGCTTCTGGGCTCTAGTTTCTTGAGTTCTCTATATATTTTAGGGATTAGTTTGCTGACAGTTGCAGGGTTGGTGAAGATTCTTTCCTATTTTGTAGGCTATCGTTTTGTCTTACTGACTATGTCCTTTGTCTTACAGAACCTTCTCATTTTCAGGGGATCCCATTTAATTGTTATTCTTGGTGTTGGTGCTATAGTGTTATATTTAGGAAGTAGTCACCTGTGCCAATGTATTGGAGGGTATTTCCCACTTTCTTTTCTACCAAATTCAATGTGGCTGGGTTTATATTGAGGTCTTTGATCCACTTGGATTTGAATTTTATGCAAGATGATAGGTATGAATCTATTTGCATTCTTCTACATACCACCATCCAGCTATGCCAAGACGACTTGGAGAAGATATCTTTTTTCCATTGAATATTTTTGGCCTCTTTGTCAAAAATCAGGTGTTTCTAGGTATGTGAGTTAAGGTCAGGGTCTTCAATTCTATTTCATTGATCCACAAGTCTGTTTTTATGCCAATACCAGGGTGTTTTTATTACTGTAGCTCTATAGTGTAGCTTGAAGTCAGGGATGGTGATGCCTCCTGAAGTTCTTTTATTGAACAGGATTGTTTTGTCAATTCTGGATTTCCTGTTATTCCATATGAAGTTGAGTATTGTTATTTCAAGGTATGTAAAAAATTGTGTTGGGATTTTGTTGGGGATTGCACTGAATGTGTAAGTTGATTTTGGTAAAATTGCCATTTTTACTATGTTGATCCTACCTATCCAAGAATATGGGAGATCTTTCCATTTTCTAATATCCTCTTCAGTTTCTTTCTTCAGTGACTTAAAATTTTTGTCAAACAGGTCTGCTACTTCTTTAGTTAGATTTACATGAAGATATTTAATGCTATTTGCAGCTATTATAAAGGATGATGTTTCTCTTACCCTTTTATCCCTAGTGTATAGGAGAGCTATTGATTTTTTTTTTAGTTAATCTTGTACCCTGATACATTACTGAAGGTGTTTATCAGCTTTAGGAGTTCCCTGGTAGAATTTGGGGGGTTGCTTATGTATACAATCATATCATCTGTAAATAGAGATAGTTTGACTTCTTCCTTTCCAATTTTTATACCCTTGATTGCTTTTTGTTGTCTTATTGCTGTGGCTAAAACTTTGAGTACTATATTGAATGGATAATGAAAAAAAAGGACAGCCTTGTCTTGTTCCTGATTTTAGTGGGATTGCTTTGAGTTTTTTTTTTTTTTTCATTTACTTTGATGTTGGCTGTTGGCTTGCTGTATGTTGCCTTTATTATAGTTAGGTATTTTCCCTGTATTCCTGCTCTCTCCAGAACTTTTATCATGAAGTGTTGGCTTTTTTCAAAGGTCTTTTCAGCATCTAAGATGATCATGTGGGGTTTTTTTCTTCTTTCAATTTGTTTATATGATGGATAACATTCACAGCTTTTCATATGTTGAACTATCCCCACATCTCTGAGATGATGCCTATTTGATCATGGTGGATGATTTCTCTGATATGTTGTTGGATTCAGTTTGCCAGAATTTTATTGAGTATTTTTGCATCAATGTTCATGAAGGAGATTGATCTATAATTTTCTTTATTTGTTACATCTTTGAATGGCTTGGCTATCAGGATGATTGTGGCCTCATAAAAAGAGTTTGGCAATGTTCCTTCAGTTTCTATTGTAAGGAACAGTTTGAGGAGTATTGGTATTAGTTTTTCTTTGAATGTCTGGTAGAATTCTGCACTGGAATCATCTTGTCCTGGGCTTTTTTTTTTAAGTTGGAATACTTTTAATAACATTTTAAGTTTCCTTTGGGGTTATAAGTCTGTTTAGGTCATTTATCTGATCTTAATTCAGTTTTGGTAAGTGGTATCTACCCAGAAAGATGTCCATTTCTTTTAGGTTTTTCATTTTAGTGGAGTATATATTTTCAAAGTATGATGTAATAATTCTCTGGATTTCCTTGGTGTCTGTTGTTATGTTCCCCCTTTTCATTTCTGATTGTGTTAATTTGAATACTCTCTCTGCCTTTTGGTTAGCTTGGATAAGGGTTTATCTATCTTGTTGACTTTCCCAAAGAAAGAAGGAAACTTTCCCAACCTAAAGTAGGAAATGCCTATAAAGATAGAGAAGTTTTCAGAACACCAAATAGACTAGATTCCCCCCAAAACAGTCTTCTTGCCACATGATAATCAAGCCACTAAACCTACAGAACAAAGAAAAACACTAAGAGCTGCAAAGGAAAAAGGTCAAATTACCTATAAAGGCAGACCCACCAGAACAACACCTAACTACTCAATGGAAACAATGAAAGCAAGAAGGTCTTATTCAGATGTTATACAGACACTAAAAGAGCATGGCTGCCAACCCAGACTACTATGCCCAGCAAAACTATCAATCGCTATAGATAAACAAGATATTTTATGACAAAACCAGAATTAAACAATATCCACAAATCCGGCCCTACAGAAAACATTAGAGGGAAAACTCCAGCCTAAGGAAACCAGATACATTCATGAAACCACAAGCAATCAATAACCCACAAAAGAAAAACCTAAAGAAGGGAAATACATGGTACCACTAAAAATAACAGGAAATAACAATTATTGGTCATTAAAATTCCTTAATATCAATGTACTCAATTCACCTATAAAAAGACACACTCCAACACTATGGATATAAAACCAGAACCATCCTTCTGCTGCATACAAGAAACACATCTCAACTTCAAAGACAGGCACAGGCTCAGAGTAAAAGGTTGGGAAAAAGACTTTCCAATCAAATGTTCCTAAGAAACAAGGTGGTATAGCTATCCTAATATCTAACAAAATAGACTTCAAACTAAAATCAATCAAAAGAGACCAGGACAGACATTACTTGTTCATCTCAGGAAAAATCCACCAAGATGAAATCTCAATCCTGAATATTTATGCCTCCAACATAAGGGCACCTACATATATAAAAGAAACACTACTAAAGCTTAAACTTCACATCAAATGCCACACACTAATATTGGGAGACTTCAGTACCCCACTTTCACCCTTGGATAGGTCAACCAGACAGAAACTTAACAAAGAAATAAGGAATCTAACAGATGTTATGACCCAAATGGACTTAATAGATATATGCAGAATCTTCCGCCCAAACACAAAGGAATATACATATTTCTCAGCACCCCATGGAAGTTTTTCTAAAATTGACCACATACTCAGTCATAAAGCAAATATCAATAGGTACAAAAAATGGGAATAACTCCTCGTATCATATCATACCACTATGGTCTAAAGTTAGAGTTCAACAACAAAAATCACAGAAAGCCTACAAATTTATGGAAACTGAATATCTCTCAATTATTTTTATTATGTGTGTATGAGTATTTTTCTTGCTTCTATGTCTGTATGCCACATGCATGCACTGCCCTTGGAGGCCAGAAGAGGGTGTCTGATCCCCTAAAACTAGAGTTACAGGCCGCTGTGGGTTGCTTGCTGTCACGTGGGTACTGGGACCTGAACCCACAGGTCCTCTGCAAGCAATAACCAGTGCTCTTACCCCTGGCCATCTATCTCTCCATGCTCCAATCATTTTCACCTTAAAAGTCTGATCATAAAAGACAATGCAATTCGACCCACCTGCAAGGTACCTGTCACACTGACTCAGTGACAGCCGGGCAGCAGTATCTCCTTTGCCTACTCACTCACCTGCAGGGGACAGTTCACCTCCTGGGCTGCGCACTCCAAGCGCCTCTTGGTGGTGTCCATATTGTTGTTCTCGGTCAGAAGCCTGTCCAGCTCATAGCACAACTCGGACTTCCAAAAGCCGATGTCAGTTAGCCTCTGGCCCAGGTTCCGGGAGGTCCCTTCCTGCATCTGGTGTGTCAGCTGGTCCTTATCCTGCATGATCCGCAGGGAGTCGTCGGTCAGCCGGCTGGCCCAGAGCCGCGACGCCTCTGCGCCCCTGAGCTGCAGCTCGTTGGAGCGGTCCCAGTCGCGTGGGGTGTAGCGACAGAAGAGAGCGGAGCGGAGCGAGGGCAGGATGGTGGGCGGGCGCCGGACGCCTTGGCATTCTTCTGGACATGTCTGGGTGTTGGCGATCTTGTAGAAGACGCTGGGTTTCCAAGCATTCGCGTAGCGGTACCCCGGCAGATGAAAGGGTTGGTAACACTCCTGTACCACAGGGATCTGCCCAGTAGGGGGCAGCACCTGCGATCCACAGTATTTCTTGGGGCCACAGTAAGTGGCTGTCTGAGTGGTTCCAAGGAATTCCATCTTTCCCCATTAGCCCCACGCGGGCAAAACGCCGCCCGAGGGGCCAGGGCATCCCAGAAGCCAGGAGCTACAGAGCTTCTGTGACTCAGTGCTGGTGTCATAAAGCGCAGGAGAGGATCTTTGTGCCAAGTCCTCCTCCAGGTGGCTGGAGGCCCTGTGATCCAAATAAAAAGTAATCAACGAAGAAAACTACGTTTTAGCGCTGAGGAGATGACTTGGCAGTTAAGAGCAAAGGACCCGAGTTTCCAGTACCATCACAAACGACTGTAGTTCTAGCTCAAGGAGATTGGATCCCTCTGGCCTCCACGGAAAGCCATGTACACATACACAAATACACATAATCAAAAAGAAAATAAAAATAAGCTCTCCTCTTTTATTTTTAGTTTGACAGCCCACAGGCTTGAGGTTGAAAAAAAGGGCAAGCGTGTGTCATTCTGGAATATCAAAATTGGCCTTTCTAGAACTGAATCAGCGAGTGCCTGGGGAGGTGGGTTGGGGAGAGCAAATCTAATGTTCTTATCTCTTCCCTTGGGATCAGTTGAGTCAACATTAGCTGACCTTCTTTCCTGGTTCTCAAGATAACGTCAAAATGGCCCAATCATGCCTGCAATCCCGGCACTTGGGAGGTGAAGACAGGAAAGAGGTAAATAGATGGCCATCCTCAGCTATATGTGTTTTTTCTGTTTTGTTTTGAGACAAGGTTCTATGTACCTAGGCTGACCTCAAACTGGCTATGTGGCTGAGGATGACCTTGAACTTTGGATTCTCCTCTGTGGCTGTCTTGAATCTTTAGATAACAGACCCACGCCAATGCTGAAGTCTGAGTCCAGGACTTCATGCATGCTAGACAAGCACACTACCAACGACATTCTTGGTTCCTGAGTTAAAGGACAGATAGCCTGGGCTACATGTGACTGATCCAAAGCATCAGATATTTTTATATCTGCATAGCATGGAGTGGTGCTCAGCAGGGGTGTTCACATCAGCAGGCAGCGTCTTAGTGTTACTGGACTAAGTGAGCATTCAGATTGCAGAGCCTGTGAATAGACCATACAAGGTTTATTTGGGCTTGTAGTTCTGTAGCTCCCAGGAGATGATTAAGTATCCCATTGCTTTGGGCCCCTGACAGTGGTACCCTGAGAGGGCCACACATTATGGCTACAGTGAGAAGTGGAGGGATACTGCTTATACCATGAGCAGAGAATCAAAGAGAGGAAGGGGGGTAGGAACATGTAACCCTCTTCAAGTACAGCCCCTGTCCCTAAGTACCTTTTATCAGGCTCCACCTCCTAAAGCTCTCCCATCTCTAATAGTGACACCCTGGGAACCAAGCCTTCAACATGGGCTTTAGGGGACATTTGGTACTGAAACACAGCAAGAGAGTGAAGTTCTCCCCAGTTCCCTATAAGGTAGCAGCCAAGTATGTAGAGAATGACATTATTAGACATTTGTTGTTGGGTGCTAATATATTGTTTCCATGGAACAACAAGGAAAACTCAATAGGAGGGGGCAGAAGGCTCTGCTCTGCTATGCTCTGCAGCATTTACATGTGAACCCTCTAAGACAACCTATGGGTTGTGACCCCCTTGGGAGTATTAATGACTTTTTCCCAGGGGTCACCTAAGACTATCAGAAGACAATGACATTTGCATTATGATTCATAACAGTAGCAAAATTACAGTTAGGAAGTAGTAATAAAATAATAGTATAATTGGGATCATCATAGCATGAGGAACAGTATTAAAGGTTTGCAGCACTTAGAAGGTTAAGAAACACTGTTCCAAGGGGAGCTCTCACTTATGGTAAATGCCTCACAAGGGCCAGAGGCTCAACATATGCACTGAAAAGATTCTGTGCATTTGAGCACTGAGCATGAGCCCAGGCCTCCAAGGACAGTAGGGACGCAGAGACAGAAGAGACACACTGTGGCCTCCATGGAGCAGCTGGGGCAGATTCCCGGAGCTGTGGCTGATGACCCATCCAGAGGGTGGAGTTGTCTGACACCCTGGGCTGTCATGGTGGCTTAGTCTTGGGGGCACTTCCAGGGACCTGCACAGAATGGGAAATGCCTGTGGCTTGTTCTTGATGAACCTGTCCCAGAAACACCTGCATGGATAATACAAAATCAGAGCCGAGTGGCAAGGGTGGACACATTAGCAGACCAGGACCTAGGAAAGGCTGCTGTAGCTATGTCCTATGCACTCAGAGCTGGAAATGTTAACATACCGAAAACAGGCACTTCCCTGCCCAATCCAAAAGAAAGGAGTAGAAAATTCTCTACCTGCTAAACTCAATCTGATTCTGTTTTCTGATTATTTTGATGATAGACAGGGGAGCATCTCTACCTACTGGCTGATCCCAGGATTCTTTCCCTTCCGTAATATATATTGTGGGTGGTGAGGAGGAGGACAGGAAATGCAGGTACCACAGGACACGTGCAGAGGTCAAAGAACAACGTGCTGGAGTCAATTCTCTCTTCCTACTCTGTGGGTCCTGGGGAGTGAATTCTCAGGTTTGATGTCAAGAGCCTTGACCTGCTGAGCCGTCTCAGCAACAGCCTTACAGACATGAGACACCACACACCAGATCTTCTCTTCTTTCCCCTACCTATCTTCCTTTTTTCCTTTTTTAAAAAATTATTTATGTGTCTGGCTGTTTTACCTGCATGTATGTCTATCTGCATGCCACATGCACTTCTGGTGCTCTGGGAGGCCAGAACAGGGTGTTAGGTCCCCTGCAACTAGGGCTACAGATGGTTGTGAACTGCCACGTGGGTGCTGGGAATTGAACCTGGGTCCTCTGCAAGAGCAGCCAGCGCTCTTGACTACTGAGTCATCTCTTCAGCCCTGAGATCAGCACTTCTTAACCACACCTGTCTTGCTGAATCTTGATCCTTTCTGGGCTAGCTTCTTGCTTCTTTCCATCCACTCATTTACAGTGTGGTTGGTGCAGCTTCCCTGACACTGGCCTGTTCCCCTCTGCAAATACAAGCTCAGGACTTGGTCTCTCCTCGGCTCTTACCCTTGCTCCTTGGAAGCTCTGACTTGATTTTTTAAATTTTTAAAATAAATAACATAAATAAGAGGTTTTAAATTACATTTACTTAATGTCTGGGGGCACACTTGTGCCACAGTGGGTATATGGTGGTCGGAGATAACTGTGGCTGGCTCCTTCCACTGTATCTGTCCCAGGGAATGAACTCGGCTCATCATGCTAGGTGGCAAGCACTTTAATTCATGAACTGTCTTGTCAAACCCTGTGTTTGATGATCCCCAGCTGACATCTAAAGCAAACACATTTATGGAGGCAGAGGTACTCACCTAATACTGAGTCAGGAAGCCTCTCTTAAAGGAGCTACACCTATGCTTGCCTTTAGCAAACAGAGCCCACCCCCCAAAATGCTGCTACTAAGAAGCTGTGCTTGACTCTGTTCTTTTGTATATAGAATCCCTTTTTAAGCTTTTGTCAGATTTTATGTGGAAATTCTACACAGATGTTTGGGTGCCACACATTGTCAGAGGTGGTATTTGGGAATTGCTGGTAGAACAGAAACTTCCCACTACACATTTATCATCCCCATTTTGCAGACAAGAAGACTAAGGCTTAGAGATGGAAAGTGGTAGGTGTTATTCAGCTTCAGAGTTTGATGTCAAGAGTTTACATACACGTCTGACACCAGTCATGAACATGCAAACCCTGAATAATTTTTCCTCATCCTCTTTAAGTATCTTTACCCAGAAATCTTTAGTGTCACTGCCCTAAACCCTCAGAGTTTTGTGGTTATGCTCAGACCCTACCCCAATATTTTGGCTGAAAGGTTATATAGAAGGAAGATCCAGGGTCTAGGGTAGGACTTGTAAAATCACCCAAGTGACTATAGTCTCTGTCTAGCTGGGAAAGCCCTGCCTACAAGAGGTGGATCCAGGCCTTCTAAAGCTTTGAACACAAACAAAAGCTTTAATAATTTCAAAATATAGGACTGAGGCATAGCTCAGTTGGTAAAGTGCTCACCTAGTACTACAGAATCCGGTGTGGTTGTAGATGTCTGTAATTCCAGTATTTGGATGGTGGAGGCAGGAGGATCAGGGGTTCAAGGTCATCCTTGGCTGCAGATTGAGTTTGAAGACATGTGAGATCCTATCTCAAAAAAAAAAAAAAAAAAAGCAAAGCCCACTACATATCAGGTTAATTTGTTACACAGCTCTTGGTGATGTCTACAGAGGAGAAAGGAAAATGCTCAGATCTGTGGTTTGACATATTAGTACAGGAGTGCTATTTTCAGGGATAGGAAATCCAGGAAGCAGCTTGAGAGTTCATGAGCACGGTTTATGTCTGTGGGTCACAAAGACTAAATATCCAACTGGTACAACAGGGAGAGAAAATGGAGTCGGAGCTGGTGACCAAGAAACATCCATCCAAGGATATACAGGCTCACCTAGACGACATAACAAGTGCTTAGAAGTGACCCAAGAATAGAGACTCCACGGGCACAGACCTTCAGATGTAGCCTTTAAAGTCTAAGAAGATGCTTCAGTTGGCAGAGATTGCTACAGAGGAAACTGAGTTTAGAATAACCAGGCTCCTCTATAATCCCAGCCCTAGGGTGGGTGAAGACAAGAAAATCTTTGGGCTCAATAGCCAGATAATCTAGCCAGCTCAGTGGGAGATTCTGCCTCAGAAAATAAGGTGACAGGCTAGTGAGGTAGTTCAGAGGGTAAGATGCCTGCCACAAAGCCTGACAACCTGAATTCAATCCTGGTAATCATGATGGAAGAAGGGGATTTGTTTCTGAGCGCTGTCCTCTGACCTGCACATGCTTCATGCACTAAATAAAGAAAATAATGCAAAATCTTGAAATAAAAACGGTGGAATGTGAGAGAGTACATCTGATGTCAATCTTGGGCCCCACACACACAAAGAGACACACACAGATACACACATACACATAAATACACTCACATACACATACAGAGATACACACACACATATACCTCTACTTGAGAGAGTAAGACAGACTGGCTGTTCCACTGCTTGACCTACACAGCTGGTATCTTCTGCTTCAGTAAGAAAGAATGGAAAATTCCATGTGTTACATGAAGTCTCTGACCCAGTCTTTTCCAGCCTAGCTCTGAGGTTTGAACCCACTTACAGCTGCCATTTAGCCCCAAATAACCACACAAATGCTTATAATAATTTCATGCTGATCAGCCTATGGCTCAGACATATTCTTATCTTGTTTAGCCATGGGGCTTGGTAACTTTTTTCAGAGCAGCATTTCAACTTTTTTCCTCCATGTCTGCTGTCTCCCTGTCTCTCTCCTCTCTCTCTGTCTGTCTGTCTCTGTCTCTCTCTCTCTCCTTCTCTCTCTCTCTTCCTCCTCCCAGGGTTTTCTTAGTCTAGTAACCACACCTATCTTCCCGTCTACCTTCTGGCCAATTAGCATTTTATTAAACCAGTAGGAGGAATAAATATTTACAATGTACCAGAACATAATCCCACAGCATCCATCCCACATGACACAGACACTTGGTGGGAAGAATGACTTAGGGCAAGAGTAAGACAAACACTTCATTTTGTGCTACTTTCTAGTGTATCACACTTGCCCACTTTTCCAGTCTTCTAGAAAAGAGGAAAGAGACAAGGGATTCGCTGATTGCTGAATGGGATGGAACATGATGCATCCTTTGGTTCGACTGAAAATAGGCAGTTAGACACAGCCTGTGCCAAGGGACATTAGTGAGAAACAATCCAAAGGGTCTTATCTCTGAGCTCTGCAGTGTGGGGAAGTGAAAATCATCCCATAGTCTGGTAAATTCCAGAAGAACCTGCTGTTTGTGTGCCAAACCACCAAACCTTTCCAAGTCTTGTAGTAAATGGAGAGCCACTTGCTACTTGCTCTGCAAGAGTGCGCATGTCAGACTTGGTTGGAATCCTGGGGTCTTGTCACTTCCTTTGATGAGAGGTGAATCCCTCTCTAGCCTCCATATCTCCACTGATGCTGTTTGCTCACTCTGCCTCACTCACCTGTCCCATGCACAGAATGATCTGAGACAGCCCTGCTTTTGGTTTTGAGTGAGTTCATTAAATATACAGCAATCAGGAGTTAAAGAACAAAACAGTAAACAGAAGGAGGACAAGAGGATTAGACATGGCAGCAGAAAGCCACAGGAGAAGCCCTGGGAACCCAAACAGCCAGCCCGGAATTACCAGTTGACGGTCCTGCTTAACAAGAATGATCCCAGGCAGAAAGTCTTCTCCTGGGTGAAACTTCCAGTCAGCAGTGTCCCCCATAGGCATTTTTCTTTATGGCACACAGCTGAGTCTTTTTCTTCAGAAGGCCCTGGGAAGGATTTGCCTTCCAGCTATGTTCAAGAACATATTTTCACTCTAATGATTTACTTCACCTGCCCACAGAGCTGGGGGGCAGCCCAAAGGGGACACGCGAAGATACACATATGTGGGTCTCAAAGTATGGAGGAGGCAAAGGTGACTTGCGCCAACTTCTGTGGCGAACAGCATGCAACAGTAGGCTTATACGATGTGTATTATCTAGCCTGACACTGTGACTCCTACAGGAATTTCACCCAGTCCTTTTTGTCACAGCGTTTATCACACTGCCATCACACAATTGTCACAGTAACTGCACCCAACTCTTTGCTCAGTTTGGGAAGTAGTGATACTATTAGTCTTGTGGCCCAAAGGAGTAAGTTGTTTTGTTGTATTTGAATGAAAATGAGAACATGACCAGTCCTAGGTATGGTTGAGAAGGGTTTTATTGTAGATATGAGGGAGAGTATAGACAGAGGCATCTGGAAGTGTCCAGGCTGACTATGGGGGTGGGGGAGGGGAGAAGACCAAGAGAGCACATGGGAACCAAGAGCTTTTGGTCTAAATGGCTGAGTTATATAGGAATGTGAAGCTTGGGGGAAGGGAAATGAAGAGCAGCCTCTGGGATGAAGAGGGTTAGGGCAGGGGGCAGGGTAAAAAGTGCTGAGAGGAGCCACGGGTACTGAGTGAGACTTGGCCTGGATTTCTTTGAGGCCTGACAGTATTTTATATTTATTTGTGTGTATGTTTGACATAAGTGTGCGTGTGTGTGTGTGTGTGTGTGTGTGTGTGTGTGTGTGTGTGTGTGTGTCCACAGAGGTCAGAAGAGAGGACTGTCTTCCCTGGAGCTGGAATTATAGGCAGCTGTGAGCTGTCTGAGAGGGTGCCGGGAATGGAACCAAGGTTTTCTGAAAGAGAAGCAATGCTCTTAACCGTTCACTCAGCCACCCCTCCAGCCCTTTGTTCTGTTTTGAGACCGGCTTGCTATATCCTGACTCGTTTGGACTGGCAATGGAGTCAAGGCTACCTTCAGCCTGCTCCGGCATCCAGGATATAAAAACCCACTTTTATCAATGGCCTATCCCTACCATCACAAGCATTTTATTTAACATAGATTTGCTAGCTGTTGTATATATGTTTTTATGTGAATTTCCTAATCTGTGCCTTTCTGATATCATATTTTCTGGCTCCCTCTGCCTCCATTTTTGGATGAGGTGTTAGGATTTTGTGCATATTTTGGTATGGTTCACGTTTACCCAGTTATCTGGTGTTGGATTTCTATGGACCCATGTGGGAACGTGGCAGAAGGCAGTGGTGGACAGCAGGAGATGCTTGAATCTGTTTCTATGCAGAAAAGAGCTTTATTGACAGATGGGTATGGTTATGATCAACAGGAAGCTTTGATTATGATAGCACCAAAGGCAAGAAGAAAGAGAAAGAAAGGAGAGGGGAAGGAAGGAGCTCCCAGAGAAGACACAGGCAGAGGGCAGGAGATGCACGTGGGAACCTTGCTTTATTTTTTTTTTTTTTTAAACAACTTTATTTATTTATCTATTTGCCCTGGCGTTTGCCTGGAACTGGAACTACAGACAGTTGTTAGCTGCCATGTGGGTGCTGGGAATCGAACCCGGGTCCTCTGGAAGAGCAGACGGTGCTCTTAACCGCTGAGCCATCTCTCCAGCCCCTGGGAACCTTGCTTTAAATGGGGCCTGACGTCAGAGATCAGAGGGCATGACTTTAAAGGCTAACATGAGGAAACTAGTGTTTAAGATAACTAAACTTTCCAGGTAGAGTTGTTAAGATTTTGTTCAGAATTGACATGGTACAAATATGAACTACCCAGTAAGCCGGCTGCAGGTGTCCAAGTGCAGAGGCCTCATGGGGGATGCAGTGGAGGCAGCAGCAGATAGCAGGACACACTTACAAGCTCTTTCTATGTAACAGAACTTTATTGTTAGAGGGATGTGGTTATGATAATAGAAGGGAGAGGAGAGAGAGAAAGAGAGAAGAAAGGAAAGAGGGAGAGAGAGAGAGAAAGAGATAGAAATGAGGAGTGCTCCCTGAGAAAAACAAAGAGAGGGATTCAGCAGCGGGAAATTCCTTTTAAAGAGGACTTGTCAGAACTCAAAGGAGGGCATGGCTTTAGAGACTAACAAAGGTGGCACACACCTTTTTTTTTTTTTTTCTAATTTTACCTTTTATTGATTCTTTGTGAATTTCATACCATGCATCTCAATCCCATGCATCTCTCTGTCTCTTTGTATCTGCCTTGGAACCTACTCACCAAGATAAAATAGATTAAAATTTAAAAGAAAAGAAAAAAAAAAGTTCTTGTCATGGCAGCTGTAGTGTGACACTTTTAGTCCATGTATCTTTACTTGCAAGTTCTTTGCAATGAGTCATTGGTCTGGTTTGAGGCCTCTGCCTTCTCCATACTATCAATGCTAGGCCCTCACTGGGAGTCCTCTTGGACTTCCTGTTGTTGTCCTGAGACCTGGAGAACCTGCACCTTCGGGTATGCAGGACCAGCCCCTTCACATACCATAGATGGGGTGGATGTTGGAATAGGCCATCTCACAGCCCTGGATCTGGGCCTGGATGGTAGGCTATTGATAAAATGGGTTTTTATATCCTTAGTGTCTGGAAAGGCAGAAACTGTGCTTCCATTAAAACTTGTGTCAACGTGTATGTTGGCAGTTATCAGCAGTTCTCAAATCAGAGTTAAGGCTCACCCAACAAGAGGGAGACAATACCTGGTGCTGGAAACCTAACTAACTATCCAGTGCTAGTGAAGTCATGCATCTTAGAGGAGAATCTACAACCAGCACTTTACTAAATAAGCATAATCCTTAACAACAATCTAAATTTGTGCTTATACCCACAAATAATTTAGTTCTCACCCTTAATCCAGAAAACTTCTCTTTGTAACAGATGGAGACCATTACAGAAACTCACAACCAATCAAAATGCAGAGTTGTAGAGCCTGGTTCCAATGGGCCCATTTACCTCTGTGCCTTAGTAAGACCCAGGGAAAACGTCAAAGGAAGAGACAGAAAGATTGTAAGGGCCAGAAGCTCAGAGAGTTTGCTATAAGATCGTGTCTGAAAGGGCTTTTCAGAGCAAGGGTATCTTAGCAATCTCAGTTGTTACTAAATGCCAATTTCATGTTCCCACCATCACCAATGTTGCATATTTTCCCTATGCTCATATTCCAAACCCCCAATAAAGCTCACACAACCACAGCCTGCTCTCTCCTCTCTCTTCACTCAGATGTGACCTTGTACACCCCCCATTAGATCTCTTGCTTGAGATCTGTTATATGGTGTGATTTTTGCACCATTCCTTGACCTTAATCACCAGGGTATTGTTTTGCCACAAAACCCTTTCAGGCATGTTACCCTACTACTCTCTTACCAATGTCAGAAGCTATGCTCATAAAGTCTCATCAACATGACTGCCTAACATGAGCTGAACAAGGGTGAAGCTAATATACACCCAGTGGACAGGGAATTCCTATAAGGCCTCAACTCTACAGAGAACTATAGTACTTTACAGGAATGCTGAGGATAGGAGAAATAGTCTTTCCCAGGGAAGAATAGCTCATTGGTAGAGCAAGAGTCTCTTAATCTCGGGGTTGTGGGTTTGTGCCCCACACTGGGTGCCATGTAATTTTTCTGTCCCTTCCAGGCCTGATCCAAACAAATCTCTCCCACCTGATATCCTGAAGCCACTTATAAAATAATTACTCAGAGGCTTATAGAAATTACAAACTGTTTGGTCTATGGCTCTGGCTCATTACCAACCAGGTCGTATAACTTAACTCAACCCATTTCTGTTAATCTATGTATTGCCATATGGCTGGTGGTTTACTAGTATTTTTGCATCTTGATTCTTGGGCAACTAGACTGAGTAATCCTGACTTTGCCCTTCTTGTCCTGTATCTCTGCTTGGATTTTCCACCTGCCTCTAAGCTGCCTTGCTATAGGCCAAAACAGCTTCTTTATTAACTAATGAAAGCAACATATTTTCACAGCATACAAAAAGACATCCCACATCCAATACCAAATGGTCATTCTTGAAAACATACATACAAGTAACATTATACAGACTGTCTTAGTTTGGGTTCTTATTGCTGTGAAGAGACACTATGATCATTTAATTGAGGGGGCTGGCTTACAGTTTCAGAGGTTCAGCCCATTATCATTATGGTGGGAAGTATGGCAGAATGCAGGTAGACATGGTGCTGGAACTGAGAGGCCTCCATCTTGTAGGCAACAGGAAGGTGACTGAAGTGACACTGAGGGTAGGTTAAGCATGAGACCTCAAAGTCCACCCTCACAGGGACACACTTCTTCCAACAAGGTCACACATCCTAATAGTGCCACTCCCCTTGGGAGCCATTTTCTTTCAAACCACCACAGAGATGAAACATGTTGTGTGTGTGTGTGTAATATATATATGTAATAACAATAAAAAGGATGCCATAAATTTGATCGATAGCAAGGAGAGGTAAATGGGAAGGTTTGGAGAAAGGAAAGGGAAGGGGAAGATGATGTAAATATAATCTCAAAAATAAATGAAAAAATGTTTAGAATCCTTCAACTAAAACAATAACTATCTCCTTGTGCCAAAGTAGTAATGCTCCCATGGCTGTGAATGTGCCCAGGCTCCCAGGAAAGATGGCTGTAGCAAGGAAAGTGTGAGCCTGGGCAAGAGAGAGAATGCTAGGAAAAGCTCCCAGAAGCTGGGGCTAGCATCCAAACAATACAGGGGTGGGTGTGCAGCTCAGACGGAAAAGTATTCAGGCAGTTGGGAGCCAATGAACACCACAGGCCACAGTAAGCACAGGCAGCAGCTTACAGCCCCGCTTCAGGGAAAGGCTTCCCAATGTTAACAGCTCTGCTCCAGCAAGGGAGGCCTCCCAGCTAAGTTGTTATAGCCCTGCTTCTGTTTCCCAGAGGTGGAGGAAGGCTTGCACAGTGGAAGTTTTACAAAGGCTCCAGCAAAAGAAGAAGGTCTTCACCCAAACCTCATTCAAGAGATGTATTGGGAGGAAAGGGTCCAGGAAAGGGAGGTGTCTCAGCCTAGGGTGGGAGAAGACAGCAGAAAAAGGGCTGTGGGCACAGGACTTATATAGGGCTTCTGGGGGCGGAGCTTCCTAGGATGGAGACTTCCAGAGTGGGCATTGGTCAGATTTTTTTTTTTTTTAAACTTTTGGTTTTGTTCTTTAAGAGCCAGGGTGGGTTTTCCTTCACTGGCTCAGGTTTCAGAACCAAGGCAGAGTTCTTTGGCTGGCCACTTCCCCCTACAAGGTGTGAAGAGGTTTCACTGGCCAAATTTGAAAGGAAAGTAACAAAACACAGAACAAATTGTTATTAGTATTCATAGCACAGATATTTTAAGAATATCTTTTTATTTATTTAGCCCAGGAAGCAGGAGTGGTGGTGCACATCTGTAATCCCAGCAGCTAGAAGATGAGACCTTGCCCTGCTGGGGATTGAGTTTATGGTTTCTTGCCACCATGGCAAGAAAATCATTAATTCGAAGTCAGCCTAGGCTACAAAAGCAAGAAAGAATGGGGAGGGGAAACCGTTTTGCTCTTTTGATTTTGCAGTGATGGAGAATGAATATAGGATCTCAAGCATGTTAGATTAAGCACTCTATCAAGTGAGCCATGGTCCCAGACTGTAACAGAATCCAGCAAAGGGCAGATTATTTGAAACTGAATAGTGACACAGATTTACTTTTTCTCCTCTCTTCTTTTAAAGATTTATTTTTTATGTATACAGTATTCTGCCTGCATGCCAGAAGAGGGCACCAGATGGTTGTGAGCCATCATGTAGTTGCTGGGAATTGAACTCAGAACTGAAAAAGCAGCAAGTGCTTTTAACCTGAGCCATCTCAGCAACACCACTTTTTTTTTTTTTTAAGATTTACATTTTGTACTTTTACCAATAGTGGAGCGTCAACATTGCCGTCACGGAGAATAACATTCTTTGACTACAGAAGTCATACTTAAAAAAACAAAAACAAAAAAATTACTGTGCATATGTGTGTCAGAGGACTGCTTTTTACCTTGTGAGTTCTGGGAATCAAACGCAGGCCGTCAGACTTGCTCAACAAGCGTCTTTAACTCGTAGAGCCACCTCACCTGCTTAGATGCTATTCTATGTTTGCGATCATCTTGGCTTAGTTTTGGGGAGAACCGAGATCAGAGCCCCACCCACTGCGCACAGGGTTTAGCGCGTGCGCAGTCCTAGTCTGGTGAACCGGTTCACGCGGCCGCAGGGTCAGATTGGACCCGCGAGGCGGAAACACGCCTCTGGAGTTCCGGCGAGCGCAGCTCCCGCAAGAGTGGCAGCATGGAGGCGGCGCCCCTCGGTGAGCTGGTGCGGGACGCATGATTGGCGGGCTGCTGGGACCGAAACGCTCTGACTGTACTCTTGTCTCCGCACAGGCTGCCCGGGGGTCGACAGCGCCCAGGCGGGCAGAGGAGCCGCGTGCCAGGGATGCCCCAACCAGAAGCTGTGCGCGTCCGGAGCCGGCGCCGCACCGGACCCCGGTGAGGAAACAGCGGGCAGATCAGGAAGCGGAAGGGGCGGGACTTCAAGGATGAATGATGGCGGCTAGTTGGCGGACTTGTCTGTGGTTGAGGAGTTTTGGTGTAACAGGCGGAGCTTGAGGAGCGAGGGGCGGCTTTAAATAGCGGAGGAAAGTGGTGGAAATGGGGACTAAGTCTGACCGTGACAGTCAGGAAACTAAAATGGGCATTAAAGTCAGCTTGGTAGCTTGGGTCTGTTCCCCCAGCATTCTGTGGGTAGAAGCAGGAGGATGGCCACATGATGGGCCTGTGTAAATGAATGAACATTAGGCCGGGTGTGTTGACACATGCTTGTAATCTCAGACGTTTTCACTTTTGAAAAGATCAGGAGTTGGAGGCCAGCCTGAGCTTAGATGAGAGCCAGTCTCCAATAAGTAAACAAATAAATAAGAAATCAAAACAAATAAGTAAAACTAAATAGGACTTTAAAGGATAGAAGAGGAAACAGTAATCTAGAACAGGGCAAGGGCTTGAGTGACAGCCGCTGACCTCAATATACACAAGGCCAAGCACAGAGAGGAGAGTGGATAAGTCTTGACATGTGCCTGTCACAGATCTCTGAGGCTCTGGCTCTGGTAGGGAAGAATCCCCTCTTTTAAGGAGTCCATCACTCAGCAGAAATACATGTTCATTAACTCAGTGGGGAGACAGCTGTAAGATGAGACCAAAGTGGGGGAGAGAAGCAGGAGCAAATAGTTCAAACCCTTCAGGGATCAGTGCCGTGAAGGACCAGCTCCAGGCTGAGGAGGACTGAGGTCCTACCTAGAAGGGGTTTGGAAAACAGGAAGCTGGAAGAAGACTCAGGGGCTGACTGTTGGGTCACCTATAAACTGTGGCCTTGAACAAGATTTCCGATTGCCTTCATCATGAAGACTAGTTACCCACTGTGTAGGTTATTGCAATGGGTACTTAACAGTGAGTCCATCCATCAGGATTTCTCATCCTTAGCACTAGTGATGTTTGAGGCCGATCATTTCTTGTTATTGGGGCTGTTCTGTACTTAAGAAACTTAGCATCGCCCTATCTGACACTAACAGTCCCTCCTTGTGACATCCAAAGAATTTCTGCAGGTGTTCACAGATGTCCCTTAACTTGTAAAGCTTTACTATCTGCAAGGTTCTGTTCAGGAGCTGGGAGTTTGAACACCCTACCCTCTTGGGATCCCATGTTCTATCTAGTAGGTGAGGCAATGCATAAATCAAACAAGACATTTTCAGGCGTAATAGTGGCCACATTTTTTTTCCTAGCATCTATTATTATTTTGCTGAAGTGATAGCTCACAAAGAACAGCTTAAAGAGCGTGGCTCTCCCCGCCCTTCAGAAGGACACTCAGAACCAAGGCAGAGATTGTCATCACCTCACCTCTGCTTTGCAGCTGTGGAGGAGATCAAAGAGAAGATGAAGAGGGTGAAGCACAGAATCTTGGTGCTGTCTGGGAAAGGTGGCGTTGGGAAAAGCACGTTTAGTGCCCACCTTGCCCACGGCTTGGCAGAGGATGGAGACACACAGGTGGGACCCTGGGGTATGCTGGGAGGTGCTATGTATCAAAGGCTGCTGATGGCTTTCGGGTGTGATTCCTAGTCTCCAGGGAACCAACCTCTCTGATTGTCTTAACCCTGCAGAAAAAATGAGGAGCTGTCTGGCCACTGGCTGAGGTGCTTCACTGAGTTCTTTAACCAAGAGGGCAGCCAGCAGCATGCCTCTTCACATTCTAGTTGATATGTTACACTGCAGCCTTCACACCTGCCCCTTAGAAAGTGCTTGCTGTTTGTTTTTTTGTTTTTTTTTAAATCCAGATTCTGATCTGTAGTTTGGTCCACCTCCTATGAGCTAAAAATGGATTTACATATTTAAATGGTCCCTTCTCAAGTCACACAAGCACCTATATATTATTCTTGTTTTTGTCCATAAAGCAGAGAACATTTTCTGTTTGCCTCTTGTAGTAATGACCCTTGTGCTAGGTCATTCACCTCAAGTGTGCAGACAGGCATGAAATTGGCATCACCTCACCAGGGCATGTGACACATGCATTTTGGAGCCTGGGACAGGAGGATTTTGAATTCCAAGGGCAGCCATGTCTATATAGTGAGACCCTGTCTCAAAACAGACAAACTAACTGAAATCCCCAGCACTCTCCTGGGGTACCAGCTTTAATAAGGAATCATGCTCATCAGCTTTGTATCTCAGCTCTGCCCACACTGCTGATGATGCCCAAGGTGGTTGCCAGCCTCTCTCTCAGTCCATTTTCTCATCTGTGAGATGGAGCTCAGAGGCCTGGCTGCGAGGGGGCAGTTGAAGTGCAATACTGCTTCCCCCACAGTGTCCTGGAGATGTCCCTCACAGTCATCCTCATCAACACTGCACTTGGCTAATCGAAATTCAGAGGTGACTGCTTTTAGAGTAACCTACCCAATCCACAGTCCAGGGCAGGTTAAATATTCTGATAGGGTACAGTCTTTTGCCACCAGAGAGTCAAATTGCATTGCCTCATGCAGGGCAATCTTTTTGATCACATTGTCTGTGTTTTCCACAAGGGGCTAGGGCTAGAGCACAGTGGTGAAACATTTGACTTACAAGCAGCTCCCTGCACTCACAAAAATCAAACAGTTATAACGACAGCAAAAATTGATGTATATTGGCCAGAATAAGCTTTGGCTCTAGAGGTGTTGATAATATTCTTATACACCTTATAGTCTTGGCACTGAGAGGATTGCCAAGAGTTCCAAGCCAGCCTGTGCTACAAAGTGAGATTCTGTTTCAAAAATGCAAGCAGGTTGTAGGAAAGTGTGTATTTTCTGGACAGTGCCACGGCAGTGACTACAGGGCCACCTGCCATGCACAATGTAGATGTGGTCAACACTGGAGCTTGCTGATGAGCATCAGTAGCTCAATTTCTCCAGCCTTTAGGATGCCTTCTGGCACCCAGTAGAAGCCTGGCACTCCGTCTACTCTAGGTCACTATTTATCATCTTGTTAGGAAGAGGCCTAGTGTAAAGACAACAGGTGTACACTTGAGCCGCATGAGCACCGCTCCCGGGCAGAGGGAGAAAGGTGTGTGTAAGTGAAGGAGGAGCCCTTGTAGTCCAGGCCAAGGGTCTAGGAGGCTCACAGGCCAGCTTCCATTGCATATGTCCAACTCCTGTAAAGCACCATGGACAAAAGGTGAGCAGCATCAGTCCTGTCGGCTCAGGGTGTGTGAAGAAGCACCTGAGACCCTTCCCTGGGTTTATAGACTTCCAGTTGGAGGTGCCTCCACCCGCAAGCTCTCATTTCATTGGCCAGAAGTTCAGACAGGTAAGACTGAGGGAGAAGCCTTCATGTGAAGTAGCTTCTTAGAAGGCCCAGAATCAGAACCAGGATCCTTTTAGGGAAGAAAGTTCACATTTTAAGAGGCACAGAGTTGACACCCAGAGAACCTCCACTCCCCACTTACTATGAGAGGGGCTCCTAACCGGCAGTCAACTAAGGGCCTGAACATAGACAGACAGGCCTGGTTTTCAGCAGGCACTCACTAGCCTGCCCTAGGCAGAAGAGGGAAGAAATCCGTTGTTGTGATGGTGACTCAGGTACCATCTGCCATAGGGGGCATCCCAGGGAGATCCTGGGCACAGAGCCTGTCACAGTCTTCTTGGACAATGGGGTGACTATCATCTGAGTATTGCATCCTGGTGTCACTTGACTCAGTTCCTTCTCTGGCTTGTGGGGCAAGTCTCTTCTCAGAAGGAACTGATGGAACTCAGCTCCTGAGGTGGCTGGAGACCTGCTGGAGTTGCACAGGTTCTTCGCTTCCTTCCCCACATCACAGACCAGGACCCATCCTCAGGTAACCCATGTCCCTCTGCTGCAGCTTTGGGCCAGGCCAGCAGAGAACTCAGGAGGCAAACAGGAATCTTAGTGATGTCCTCTGTGTCTCCCATCACCACAGCAGCCAGTGTAGAGGAAGTGGGATGGAGAAGGAAGAAGACAGCATGGGGCAAGCTCCAAAGTTCCCCAGAGGTGCCACACTCTGGTTTCCAGACCACCAGTTCTCAAGATGAATGGCTGCCCTTCACGGCCAGCGAGTGTTGCCACAGGCCAACTGTCAGGAAGAGCGGGGATTCTTCTGAGACTATAAATCCCCAGCAGGAACTTCCCAGATTCCTTTCATACTCTTAAAGATTATTCTTACTTGCGTGTATGTGTTTCTGTGTGAGTACCATGTGTGTGCAGGGCCTAGAGGTCAGAAAAGAGTGTTGGATAACCCTGGAGCTGGAGTTACAGGCAATTTTGAGCTCCCCTACAAGGGTATTGCCCTTGTAGAGTACCTGGGTTCAATTCTCAGCACTCATTTGGCAACTCACAACCATCTATAACTCCAGTTCCAGGGGATCTGATGCCCTCTTATGACCTACATGGACCAGGCATTGAGTGTGGTACACAGACACTCACACACACATAAAATAAAATTAAAAGAATGTGTAAAGGAGTATGTGCATGAGTACAGTGTCTGTGGAGGCAAGAAGGGGACGCCAGATCCCCCTGAAACTGTAGTTACAGATGGTCTTGAGCCATTCATGGGTGCTATGAATCAGACTCCATTGAAGAGCAGCATGATCTCTCAGTGTCTGAGCCCTCTCTCCAGTATCTCCTTTATTATTTTAAGGTTCTTTTGAAAGCTTGTTGCCTTATTTGGTCACAGGAAAATGGCGCTTGCCTAGAGGACAGTCAGAATTTCTACTCGGGCCTCCCCTCTTCCTTTGCAGGCCTGATAGTGTTATGAGAAGCACACTTCATTTTGTCCTGTCTCTGTTCCTTACTCATTGAACAAATCCCTGGACCTCTCTGAATCTCAACATCATCATCTGTGATGCAAAAATCACAGGACAGTCCTAGGCCAAGTGGCTTGATGGCCTACTCTGAGACTACCCTGTTCCATACTAGGGACTGTATAGATGAGTTGCCTTAGGAGTTATGCTGTATCAGTGGCCTGAAAGGTCCAAGTTATACCTTTCCCATAAGAAAATGGAAGCTCAGTCATCTGTTTTGGTGTGTCATCCATGTCTGTGTGCCTTCCCGATGTGTATATCTCAAGGGTCTAGCAGGTGGTGATGTTGCTTCCTTTTGTTCCCAGGTCGCCCTTCTGGACATCGATATCTGTGGGCCGTCGATCCCCAAGATCATGGGCTTGGAAGGAGAGCAGGTGATGGGCATCAGAGAGCTTTGGGCAAGCATGTGCAGTAGCCCTTCTGTCCTTCCTCAGCAGCTGTGGACTTGGGGGCTTGGGGTCAGATATAAAGTGCACCCACATATGTGAAGCATTGGTTTTTGAGCCTCTGGTGGGGATGCAGCAAGTATGCAGAAGTGAGAGGTGGAAATTCAGCTCTAAGCAGTAACTCGGGACTAGGGTTTGCTTGGATCTGCACTGGAAGCTTGGGAATGTCTCAGTGTTCTAATATCTTGGGAGCTGAGACCCTGTGGGACTGGTGAGTGACACGGCAGTAAGGATGATGCTGCCCTCATTAAGGAAGGACCTCTGGTGTTGTACAGAAGCAGAGCTGGGGCTCAAACAATGCTGTTTTCTTAACTCCGGGTTCTCTTCTAGGCCTACGGTGTCAAGCAAGGCAGAAAATCTCAAGGGCAAGGGCAGAGGACAGGAAGCTAAAGCAGAGAGGGGTTGGCTTCAGCAGAGTGGAGGGACAGGCTTCCCAGTGTAGAGAGCTAGAGAACAGCCCAGCTGAGGGGCAAGAACAGAAGCCTTCAGCCTCAGCAAACAAGGTCACCCAGGCTCGTCTGGTCACCTGCTAAGGCCTTGGGTGTGTGTCAGAGGACGTGAGTAGCCCTGGCTGGCCTGGAACTCACAGAGATCCACTTGACACTGCCTCCTAAGTGTTAGGATTAAAAGTGTGGACCACTATGCCTGGCCTCAGGGCAGCCTTCAAAATTGTATTTCATTGTATTTTATGTGTGTGGGTGTTTTACCTGCATGTATGTCTATGCACCACATGTTCACATTTTCCAAAGAGTACAAAATGGGGGCTCAGATTGCCAGAAACTGGAATTACAGACAGATGTGAGTCACCACCATTCAGGTGCCGGGAATTGAACTCAGGTCCTTTGAAAGCATAGCCAATGCTTATAACTCAGAGCCATCTTTGCAGCCCTCTCCGGGTAGCCTTGAGTCAGCCGTGGCAGTAAAGGTCACAAGTAGTAGAGTTCCTTCTGCTCCTGTGTGTAGCGACCTGGTTACCTTACATGCGCCTGCAGAGGCAGCAGCTGCCAGCTTCTCTCATTCTTCTTAAATACCTCCAAGTTGTCCCTGAACTTGAATAATTTTGGTTCTTTGACAAGAACAGACAGGGACAGAGGGTTTGTGTCAGATAAGGTCTTCAGTTCTCAAGCCTCCATTGAGAACTAAGCAGCAAGCAGGTAACAGCACTGGCTGCCAAACTTTACAACTGAGTCTGTCCCTGGGATCCACATCTGGAAGCAAAGTCCTGAAGGCTGTCCTCTGACCTTACATGTGCAGTCGTGAAATGCACACACATACTAAATGTAATTAAAAACCTTTTTTATTGAGTGGGGGCAGTACAGGATGGTGAATCACGACATTTTAGCAGTGACGACGTGACCAGAGTGCACAATGACAAGAATGACTCATTTTTCCACAGGTTCACCAGAGTGGCTCCGGCTGGTCTCCAGTGGTGAGTTAGTCTTCCTGGGGAGACAGAGTGTGTGAGCTATCTGTAGCTGATGGGCTGGTGGAGGTGCAGTTGGCAAAAATATTGTTCAACTTGAACGTTTTGTGAGGCTGTTTTCCAAGCATGAAGGCAAGATCAAGGCCCAGCAGGCCTGGTCTGTAATGAGGTGATGGACCTGTGCTCTCTGGTTTCATAGCTATGAAGTAGTATTGTGCAATTGAATGACAATAGCATGTCCCAATCAAACCTCCCCTCCAATACCAGACTGTGAGGTCTCTTCACATCCAATTAGAACTCCTGAAGAAATGATGGGTTTGTTTTTGGTTTTGGGGTTTTTTTTTTGTTTGTTTGTTTGTTTGTTCTTAGCATCCTCAGCCTGTTGTGAGGCACAGGCCACACATGGCCTCTTATAGATCTCACCATGACCACCTAAGGCTGCAAAGAGTACACATAGGTGTGAGGCACATGATACTTTATCCTGAATTTCTTTATTTTTTCCAAATTTTCTGGGAAATATGTGGTTTGTGTAGATGTGTTGTGCCCTTGTCCAAAAAGCAAACATGTTTCTCCCCATTCCTTCTGCAGTACGTGGAGGACAACCTGGGGGTGATGTCTGTGGGTTTCCTGCTCAGCAGCCCTGATGATGCTGTCATCTGGAGGGGACCAAAGAAAAATGGTTTGTCACTCTGCTCCTCTGGCTCAATTCTTGGTTCTGCCTACATGCTAACGATCAGGGAGACTGCATGCATGGCTCGGTGGTATTTAATGCTATCATTTGGTACTGAAGTGGAGCCCAGGATCTGCTGCATGCTAGTGCTCTGACTGGGATGAGAAAGACCAGTTTTCAGTGTAGACATTTCAGTACCTACTCTGAGGTCTGACGCTCTTGAGACTTGTAGGTTCTGAAGTTATTAGTAGTGTGGGATCATGTGGCTGGTTCGTGTCAAGGAGGGAAGTGTGAAATGAAACCCCCTTGCTGGGTCAGTGTGAGGAAAACAAGGCCATGCAGAAAGCATGGCTGGGGCAAGCACCTTCTCTCAGTATCAACATGAGTCATTTGGGCAGCATGTCTGTTCCATACATAATACAATGGTAGTAGAACTGCTGACCTCATCATGGCCAGCCAGCGTGTCTGTAGATCTCACCTCCTGCCCCCTGGGGACAACAGTATAACTTGTTGAGGGCCCCTGCTATGGAGTGTAGGAATGCTCATGCAGACTGAAAGATCCTTCTGGAGATGTGTGCCAGAAGAAGGGCACACACTCAGCCTTGCTCCCTTCCAGGCATGATCAAACAGTTCCTCCGTGATGTAGACTGGGGAGATGTCGACTACCTAATTGTAGACACCCCACCCGGCACATCCGATGAACACCTCTCAGTTGTCCAGTATCTGGCTGCGGCACACATTGATGGGGCCGTGATCCTCACCACCCCTCAGGTGAGTGAGCACCAAGCCATGGTTGTGCTCCCCAGAACTCTGATGGTATACCCACAGTGTCCTGGCCATCCCCTGGACCACACATGTGTCTTTCAGTGCCCTCTGGCTGTGGGATAACTGCTCTATGAACTTTGCCAGGAGGTGGCCCTCCAGGATGTCCGGAAAGAGATCAGCTTCTGCCACAAGGTGAAGCTGCCCATTATTGGTGTGGTAGAGAACATGAGTGGCTTCATTTGCCCCAAGTGCAAGGTGAGAGTCCCAGGGCAGGGCCCCTGCATGCCTTATTGGGGAAGCAGCAGGGATGGTCTCTAGGTTCCTGCTTTCCCTGCTGTGTCAGGGAGGGAGGGGCCTCCACCAAGCCCTCTTCTGCCTGAGTGAAGATGCTTTGGAGTTCCACATCCAAAATAAGCCACTGTTTTAAAATACTTGAAAACTAGTGTGAACAGTCCAGCTGAGAGGCAAGCAAAATAAAATTTCCTCCTTCCCTCTGCCTCACAGAAAGAGTCTCAGATCTTCCCTCCCACAACCGGAGGTGCAGAAGCCATGTGTGAGGACCTGAAGATCCCGCTTTTGGGCAGAGTGCCACTGGATCCACTCATAGGTGAGTCAAGGGGCCTGTGCTGCTTGCACAGCCTTCTTAGCTGAGGGCTTGGTATGCAGGGAGCAGTGGTGGGCCCCTAAGAGGCTGCAGCCACAGAAGGGGAGCAGTGAGGCCTGGGACAGGTACCTCAGGTCCACCTCCATGAAATCACGGCCACATCCCCTAGGACTGCAGGACCCCTTGGTCACTAGCAAGCACCGAGACAGCCCACTCTGCGCCACTTCAGTGGGCACTGACATGCTCTAGGAGACCATGTTGGGTATCGTGGGATCCAGACATTTGTGTTCTGAGAAAGGAGTGTGCACCCATCTCCATCCCAGGCTTACCCAAGAGACCAGCTTGCTTTGGGGTAGATGAGACAGGCAGGGCTTTGCTGTCCCATAGAGTTCCATTTCCCTAAGACAAGAGTTGAGCATGTTTGAGTGGTAAGTGCCTATGACAGGACTTGCCTGTGAGTGGAGCAGTGCCTGGTGCCTGAGTCTCACAGGGAGAGCCTGACCAGATGGGGCTCAGCTGCAGGTGGCTATGCACCCAGGTGTGGGAGCTGGCTTTTCCTGTCAGGGAAGACAGGACTGGGATGTTTGAGCAGGCCCAGGTGTATACCAGGTAGCAGCATGGGGACCTGGGCATGAGGGATGTTCACAGCCAAAGAGCTTTGTCTCCCCTGAGTTACGTGGTCCTCAGGATGTGTGTGTGTGTGTGTCTGTGTGTGTGTGTGTGCGCGCGCGTGCATATGTACATGCAGGTGTACATGCGTACATATATGTGTGTGTACACGCATACATACAAACACACACACACACAGAGGAAGGACTAGCCAGCTGATCAACCGCAGTGTGGGTGACCGTAAAGATGAGATGATGCAGGAGAAAGCAGGGTGTGTGCACTCTGGGGCCTGTTCTAAGCAGGGGGAGTCTGTGTGCCACACTGATGAGTGAGCTTCTGGGGAATCACTCTGTTCACCCTGCCTGCATTTCCTTTTTCAGTCCTTGAGGTTTTGCCACGTACTTGCTGTCTCTGTTGGTTCTCTTTCCTGCCTTCTCATGTTCCTGGGCTGCTGGCTAGTGGATCTCTAATGCAGATTCCTGGGCCCACGAGACCAGCAGAGACAGTTCTTTGGGCCTGGAATCTGCTTTTTATGTACCACCCAACTGACATTCCTCAACAACAAATAGAAGTCAGGGTGGCTGGGGCCGGGTACACAGCTGAGGCCTCTGTTGTGTTCCCCAGCCTTGCTCTCCTTGAGTGGCCAGCCCCGGGCAGCCACACCACAGCACAAAGAGTGAGGCTTCTACAAGTGTCTCGTTTTCTCTGTCTCTTTAAGGGAAGAGCTGTGACAAGGGCCAGTCATTTTTTGTTGAAGCCCCAGACTCACCAGCCACTGCAGCCTACAGAAGTATAATTCAGAGTAAGTGTTGGAGGCATCTGCTGCAGGAAGTCACCTAGAGGAGTCATGTGGACAAGAAGCAGAAGGTTACTGGGGGCAGCAGGGCCGCTGGTTCCTCAGGAGACTTCTCCCCATGTGTCCTGTTGAGCTTATTATCTTAGTGTGATAGAGAGGGAGGGTGAAGTTTATAGCATGGGAAATTCAAGCCATAAAGGCCGGTAAAACTGATTGAAGTGCTAACTGCAGTAAGCCCAAGCAAGCCATGGAAGCTGTGGGCCTGTGTGCCGAGGCGACAGGCAAGCTCACTCTTCACTTGTTTTCTAGGGATCCAAGAGTTTTGTAGTTCTCATCAGTCACATAATGAGAACCTCATCAGTCCCTGAAAGGGCAGAGCCAAGTGCTACCAGCTCCTAGCCACAGAACCTGCAGGCACAGGTCCAGCCACATCTGGTCAGCGGGGGACAGGTGGGGCCATGGCCACCAGATGCTGACAGAATCTGAAGTCATTCCCTAAAGACACTTTAATCACCTTTCTGGTTCCTTCAGATCAAAGGTACAGGTACTCTGCACACAGGTGCCAGTCACCATAAAATAAAGCTGTCTCCTTGAACCCATCCCTTGGGGCTTGCTTTCTGGAATTCAAGGGACTGGCAACTTCTGGGTCACAGGACTCCCAGGAGCTGTTTGTGCCTCAAATGATAAGCCTAGGGAATGACAGAGGGAGAATTGAGGCTTCGTTACAGACCCGTGGCTCCTTTGGGTGGACAGAAGTGACATCGGCCTCAGCCCACACTGGGGTTTCCAGCTCTGGGATCATGCTTTGGCTAGGGACCATCAACACCCCCCCCCAATAGCCCATAAGTCACCCTCAGGACATCCAGTAATTCCCAGGGGCCCAGGAATACTATTTCCTGGTGCTTCAGAGACTGGTGTGACTGTGCTCATGACCTAGACCAAGACATAGGAACTGAGAGCTGTTGAGGGAAGTCATTCCAGATTTCCACATCACTGTGGCGACAGTGGAAGGTGGACAGCTCCCTCCCCGTCCTTCCTGCCCTCTTCTTCCCCTTTACACATGTACTCTTGGGATGTGATGGGGTCCCCGTGAGCGTGAGGAAAATGTGACCTTTCTGAAGGTTGATGGTTCTAGTTAAACCCCAAACTTTAGGGCTCCAGCTTGGATTTGTTCCCCCCAAGACCTGACCATAGCTGGTCAGGAGCTGCATGTCTCACAAGTGCCCAGGCCTCTGGCCTGCATCCATTGCTCACCTAATGCTGGTGGATGTCCAGTTCTTCAAGCCTAGTCTTCGGAAAGTCTCCTGGGGAAGCCTGCCAGGCAAGAAGAACCATGATTGTCCCAACAGAGCAGGCTCACTGGGAGAGACACAAGCAGCAGCCTTTGGACCACTGCAGTGAACCTATCAAACCAAAAACTCCTTTATCCCCACTTCAAGAGATACTTCCAGCTGGAGAGATGGCTCAGCAGTTAGGAGCACTGACTGCTCTTCCAGAGGATCTGAGTTCAATTCCCAGGACCCTCATGGCAACTCACAACTGTCTGACACCCTCACACAGATATGCATGCAGGTGAAATACCAATACACATAAAAAGAGTAATTAAAAAAAATATTTCCTGGCTTCAAAACAAAACAGAAGGCTTTGTCATTCTTTCTTTAATTCTGCAGGGTATTTTGTGGGGTTTTTTTGGGGGAGGGGTTGTTTTGCTTTTGGGGGGGTTTACATAGGTATGTGCAGGCCATGTGCATTCCATGATGCACCTATGGGGATCAGAGGACAACTTTGGGGGATTTAGTTTTTTCTTTCCACCTTGTTTGTTCGGCAGGCTCCCTCACCTCCCTGCACTGTGAACTCCAGGCTAGTTGCCCATGAACTTCTGTGTCTGCGTTTCATCTTATCCCAGGAGAACCACGGTTATAGATGTATGTCACCACATCTAGCTTCTGTGGGATCTTGGGATTGAATTTAGGTTGTCAGGCTTACATGTCCAGTGCTTTTCTCCACTGAGCCATCTCTGGCCAATTCTATAGGTTTCGTTTTAATTTTATGGGTGTGAGTGTTTTGCGTGGATGAATGTATGCATGTGTTAATGTGTGTGCTTGGTGCCTGTGGAAATCAGAAGAGATCCCTGGAACTAGAGTCCTACATGACTGAGCTACCATGTGTGTCCTCCGCAAAAGCTTTGTGCTCTGAGCTGCTGAGCCATCTCTCGAGCACCCAGTTCTGTAGTTTTAAACATCACTTAAAACAGTAATCACAAAATGTCAAACCCCAACTGCTTACAGACAGGATGGTCGGTGCCAGTAGCTAGAGACAATGGTGAGCTGGTGTCTAAAGGACAGGGATGTTGGAGGTGAGAAGGTTCTGGAGTTAGACTGTCATCTGCACAGTGCTGTCCCTAGAACTAACTGACCCACTGTGCTTTGTTTATTTACTTATCTGTTGAGAAAGGATCTCACTGTGTAGCCCTGGCTGGGCTGCTGCTCATATAGATGAGGCTGCCCTCATAATCAGAGATCCACCTGCCTCGCCTCCAGGGTACTAAGATTAAAGGTGTATACCATCATGCCAAGCTAGAACTACAGTGGAAATCATCAACATGGTGGATTTTACATATACACAGAAAGAAAAAAATGGTTACCAGCTAATAGCAAGAACGTACGGAATTGCAGCTGTCAGCAGGTGCCCTTCTCTCTGAACACCTAGGAAGAAGGATTCAGGGAAGAACTTTGTCACTCACCGTCTGGAACACCGTCTGGGACAGAAAGCTGGCTGCAACTGTGCTGATGTCACCTTCACCCCCCATCTTACAAAGGATGTAACCATAGAGGTTGGCAGCTTGGAGAGAAATCCCAGCAATCACGAGAGCCTGCATTGGGCAAAGCAAAGGGAAGCCTGCTGAAAGTGCAGACCCATGGCTGCCCTGTCCACAGTGGCTCACAGGGAGGGGACAAGCTGAGAGAAAGTGTACAAAGCCATGGAACTGGTGTGGTGAAGGCAGAAAGCCCACTTAGCATCACAGTGTTGCTTCTACTGTGTTCTGTGTCCCTGGGGAATGGACAGCCCTCCCACCTGAGAACTGTCAGCCTTCCCACCAAAAACCTGCTAATGGATACCATACTTTATAATAAAAACTCCTTCCTGGGGGCTGAGGATGTAGCTCAGTGGAACACTTGGCTAGCATTCACACGACCCCAGCCAGGTTCCCTCTCTAGTACCTCGGAAACAATAATTTCATATCAGCATTATCTATCCACTAGTGAATGAAACAGAATGTGGTATATCATGGAATATTACTTAACCATACAAAGAAACAGTATGCTGATAGACACTATAGTCTGGTTGGACCTGAACATGTGCTAAGTGAAAGACGCCACTTAGAAAAGAACAAATATTGTATGAGTTCACAGGCAAGTCTAGAAAGGTGAGTGCCAGGGGCAGGGAAACGGCACAGGGGGCAATATCTACAAAGTGTAAATTTTCTTTGGGTGCGGATGATAAAAATAATTCTAAAATGGCTCAGCAGCTAACAGAACTTGCTGTTCCCACAGGGGACTTGAGGTTGGTGCCCAGCACCCCTGTCAGCAGCTGACAGAATGGCTTGTAGCTGCAGTTCCAGGGGAACTCCTACCTTCTTCAGGCCTCAAAGGGCACCTGCATGTGCTGCACATACCACACACACACATACAAACCACACACATACACACCACACACACACCACACACATACACACCACACACACACCACATACATACATACCACACCCAC